>JAOYMZ010090261.1:0-10851 GCA_025802335.1 Pinguicula primuliflora
AAAGTTACTTTTTTCAAAAGACCTTCTGAAAAGTTACTTCTGCATAAGCACAAGAACTTGCAAACACCCCCTAAATCGTATGCTACTATCAGGTTCTTGGCTGAACACATGGCTAGATTGCATCCAGTCCACTAGAACACTAAGTCAGAGGATAAAGAATTCTTGGTGTCGCCTTTCACTGAAGATGAAATCAAAGTAGCGGTGTGGCTCACCTGCAAAGAACCTAGGGATACAGCTTCCAATTTATACAACACCTCTGGCCTGCGATCAAGAAGGAGTTTGTGGATTTCATATAACAATTTCATGAGGATAGCTGTATAAATGTTGGACAGTCTACAACTGCCATTGCGCTTACTCTAAAAGTCCAGAGCCCTACCACATTGGACTAGTATAGGCCAATCTCCTTCATCTGAAGTGAATACAAAATACTTGCTTAGCTGAACGGGCTGAGTAATGTGCTGAATTTTGTCATTGCAGTTAACCAATCTGGTTTTTTTGAAGGATAGGCAGATGCTGGATGAAGTATTGATGGACTATGAAGTCTTACATAGTCACATGAAATCTAAGAGGCCGGTAGTTTTTTTGAAGGTCGATTTCTCTAAGGCATTCATTTGTGTGAACAGGGACTTCCGACACCCACTATAAGGCACCCCATGTGTGTGCACCCCCACACTCCTATTCACACCATGTGGGAGCACACACATATATATTGGTGTGTGGCCTCTATTGAGGAATGTAAGAGGGTGTTGGGGTGCCGTGAACCCTGTAATGCCTTATATTATTTTTGGGGACTTCCTGCTACATATGTTAAACACTCTCGATTTTTTGTGGGAAATGAATAACTTGGATTTAATCATGTGTATCTTCATTCAGGCCACAATAAAGCTGAATGGGAGCAAAGCAGAAACCTTTAAGCTACAGTGGGGAACAAGGCAAGGCAACCCTCTGTGGCCATTGCTCTTTCTCACAGTGGTTGAAGGTTTAAGCTTGATGCTAGACCAGGCATCAGGGCTAAAATTACGGACCGGGGCGAAGGTTTCAGGCCTAAACATATCGCACCTTCAGTTCGAAGAATGATACGCTATTGTTGGCTGAAGCAACTTTGGAAAATATACAAGTCATAAAAGGAATACTCAAGATTTTTGAACTTTTATCAGGACTCAATGTCAATTTTAACAAGAGTCGCTTATTTGGTTTGAACGTAGACGATGATCTACTGGACACAAGAACACTGGAGCAGAGATGTACTAGAGGGAAGTTTCCATTCATCCACTTAGGTTTGCTTTGCCCATAGGGGACCAACCTAATAGACTCAAAATGTGGAAGGATCTCATGCAAGGAATGGAAAACAAGCTGAACAAATGGGATGGCCGCTTCTTGTTCTTTGCTGGTAATCTGTGCTGACGAGGCTACAACTATTTGAAAAATACTTAAACACACCGCTGGACACGCACCGCTTATACACCACACTCTCACAGCAATGAGAGTGGGGTCCACATAAACACACACTGGTGTGTGTGTTCCTATGCTTAAATGTGCAGAAGCGGTGTGTGCCCAACGATATCATATAGCAGTTCTGCAACTATCTACATGTAAAGTGGTTAGTACAGAAATAAAATCTCTTTTCTATAAAAAAAAAATCACTTATAATGAATTCTAATCCCATACTACAAATGAAATTTCTCTACAATAAGCTCATTATGGATCAAGTGTTCAGGATTTTATGCATATTATTATTTATCTCTACTACCAATAGTCATTGCAAGAGCACATATTGTCGTTAAACTGGTGGAACCGGTTATTATCCCTCACAATGATCTCTCTATTCACCAATTTCGAAATCATTTTCATGGCAGTGTGGCAATCCAAGCAAATCCTCAAGTTCTTTACCACCCTTATAACAGTTCCAGGCTCAGTAACAAGCAAACAAAAAGCAACAGCCAGTTTCTCACTATGTACCCCAATCATCTCTTCTTTCTCTTCACCCTCAACATCTCTCAATACATTGCTTTTATCAGGCATGTATCCAGCATCCCGCATTTTCCTTTTCAGTTCCTCCAAAATATTATAAATTTTAACGGACTGCTCATGTGAGCGATCACCTACTATAAACTTATGAATCTTCCTGTCATGCTCCACCCAGCTCCATCCTGTTGTCTTCATCACACCTCTGGTTTTCATCAGTTCCCTGATTCTATCAGCATCTTTCCACTTCCCAGCAGATGCATACATGTTGGAGAGCAAAATAAAATTCCCCGAATTTTCGGGTTCCAGCTCAAAAAGCTTGAGTGCAGCTAGCTCCCCAAGGTCTAACCTTCTGTGTATTCGGCTAGCACTGAGAAGAGATCCATATATTCCAGCATGAGGCTCAATCCGCATTTTCTGGATCATCTTCTTTGCTTCATCGAGTTTACCAACTCTTCCCAGCAAATCAATCATACAAGCATAGTGATCCATATTCGGGGCTTCTATCAATTCAAAGATCTTTTTACCGTGTTCTAGCATACCAGAATGGCTACATGCTGTAAGGGCAACGACATAGGTTATTTGATCCGGGTCAATGCCTTCATCTTTCATTTTTTGGATTAGCTCCAATGCTTCAATTGCATTTCCGTGACTTGCAAAACCAGTCATCAAAGCATTGCACGAGACCACATCTCTCGTCTCCATTCCAGAAAATATTTTCTTGGCTTCATTTACATTTCCACACCTAGAGTACATGAAAATCAAAGAATTGTATCCAGACAAGCTCAATTTAATATTGTATGCACCAATGAAGTTAACAACCCAATTTCCTAGTTCTAGTGTCCCTAGCTGGCCACATGCTGATATTACACTTACCATGGTCACTTCATCTGGAATTATATTCTCATCTATCATTTCTTCGAAGAGCTTAATAGCTAGCGTTGTTTGTCCATTTTGTGCATAACCAGTAATCATAGAGTTCCATGACACGATATCCCTTTCCGGCATGCTAGCAAAAAGCTCTCTTGCAGCAGTCAAGTCCCCAACCCTCAGATATGCTGAAATCATGGAATTCCATGTCACAACATTCCTGGAGAATGCCATCTCATCAAATATTTTCCGGGACATTTCCAGGCGACCAAATTTGGCATAGAAGTCAAGGAGGGCATTCTTGACAAATGTATTTAGGCGAATCCCCCTCTCAGTTATCAACTTCACAACTGATTCTGCGACTGTCGGATCACCACTCGACGAACATGAAGATATAAGAGCAACCCACGTTGTCTCATTAGGGCTGAACCCCAAACTGACCATCTCATGAAACATAGCTAAAGCCTGTTCTGAAAATCCGCTTTGAGCATAGCCTGAAATCATGGCGTTCCATGAAACAATGCTTTTCTCCGGCATTCGATCAAAGTAACTCCTTGCAGTCTCCAAATCCTTCATCTTCGAGTACCCAGTTACCATTGTTGTCCAAGATATCACATTCTTGCAAGGCATCATGTCAAATAACTTTCTTGCCTCTATTTCAGCGCCCCAGTGCCAATACCCTGATATAAGGGCATTCCAGTCCGGTATACCCTTGTCAGCCATTTCATCAAGCAACTGACGTGCAGATTCAATCGGGCCATACTTCCCATAAATATTAATCAAAGCATTGCGAGCATACTTTCCAAGATCAGTCCCAATCTTAATCAATAATGAGTGAAGCAAAATACCATTCTTTCCTCCAGCTTTGATCAATGCTGGATACACACAGGGGTCAGGAAATAAACCACAATTGTGCATTTCCCGAAATATTATTAGCATTTTAACACCTCCATCAAGCTTGGAGTAATATCTGAGCATGCAGGTAAAAACGCCTGCATCAGGGAAACGAGCAGAGCCGAAAATGCAGTGGGTGTAAGACGGCGGCGCGTGGTGCAGTGCGCAGAGTGAAACGAGACGCGCTACCCATGAACTTTGTCGGTGCAGTGCTTGGTGGGTGAGTTGCGCGTGGAGCTGCTTGATCTGGTTTACGTTGGTTACTTTCGTTGCGATGGTGCTGAGCAACGATTCGGGCATGACAATCAGGCCCCTCCCTCAGAAACGGACAGTCTACCGAACTTAACTAACTTCTGCCAGTACAGTAGAGTTTTTTCCTAAAAAAAATCACATACAAATGCTCTCAATGAGTGTAATTTATTTTCATACCGAGGATCTGTAACCAAGAGGCAGACAACTTGGCAAAGAAGGGGCTAACACCTCTCAACCAAATTTTCATACCGAGGATCTTCAGTTCTCAACCCATAGAGGACCCCGGGTCGCTGGTTCAGACACCACATCCACATACGGGCCACCTTTGCCTCTTTGATCCACCACGATTTTATTGATAGACGGTAGTTTGAGTGAATGGCGAACTAAAAAATATAGATAAAGAATAGATTGCGGGCTACACTTAAGCTGGCCCAAAAAAATATTTTTTTGATGTTGGGTTATCCTTTAGTTTGCCAAAAATGATCCTGAACTGTAGTCCGGACCCGTCCAAGAATAGTTCTCCTTATTTGAGTATCAGTCAGTTGTTTTAGTCGCTTTGTGATTGTGGCTTCGGCCTTCGGAATATTGAAAAAAAAATGAGTGTCATTTATTTATTGCCCCTGTAAAACAAAAAAAATAAAAAATAATATATTGTTAAAAATATTGATACATTGGTTTGCAAGATATTTCCTCCCGTTTTCATTCATCATTTTCCTCTTGCAGGTCTTGGTTCTTGAATGGCTTAATAGGTCTTAAAGATGGACACATAATATTAGTATTCTGGATGTTGTGTAGTGTTTGCACCCTGAATTACCTTCTCAAAATCGAACACCTATAAATTTCATTGTTTTTTCCCCCAAAAAATTGTTGGTCAGACGCCAGTTCTAGCTTTTGCCAGAATTTCACCAGGCAGTCGCTGGTCAGACCAGTGTCACAGTATTCGCCGGAAAGATTCTAAATCGGACGAAATCTGAGACAAGAAAATCGGACGAAATGTAAATGGGTGGACACGATGGATTGCAATTAAAGTGTGGGTCATAGCTGCAACAAATTATAACACAACACGTCCGATTTCGTCCACTTTTCGTTGGGATGTTTCGTCAGGTATAGACGGCCTGGTATTCGCCGTTGGGTCTAACCAGCACTTATTGACAGTGATCGATTTTGTCTCCACAGGCACAATAATAGACAGACCGTCTAGTATGAGTTGGCTCATAAATCTCCACTCAAAGCAATCTGTATGTTGCAGAACAGAAGAAGCTCCAAAACTCCAATCATGGCAACTTTGCTAAAGGAACACCGAGTATCACCACCACCCACCGTCATCGAGATGGTTATGCAGTTCACATCCTTCACCGTCAAGGCTCCACTGGGGTTCGCAAAACCTAGTGGTGAACGACTGTCTTGGGAGCAGTGTCGCGGTAGATGACAATGGTGCTGCAACCACAATTTTCTTGCCTTCATCCGCTGCTGGATTTTCGGCGTTATCCTAGTTTTTCCTCAGCTAGGATTCCCCAGCAAGGGTGCAGACAGAAAATGTCAATCCTTCTATTCTTGCTGCTTGTAATTCGGTTCTGGATTCCTGCTTTATTTATCGCCAGTTGAGACAATCATTCACTGCCAAGAACGACTTCTTCACTAGTCTACCCAGATATGAGTTTTGTTCACCTTTCGAATGCTACACTTCCGAATGGTACTGAATTCTAATATGGACGGTTGGATCAAAATTTGATGTTAGACTCGTTTAAGATCCACTTAAAAATATTTTTGATCTCAGCTATCAAAATTTCGAAAATTCAGGCAGGAGGTGAACAAAATTTACCAACAAATTAGCGACCAGAAGGCACAAAGCAACCTGATGAAAGAATATTTTACCAAAAGCTTGGTCATTTTGGGCAAGGCAAACCATATAACATATAATTATGGTTTGCAACTTGACACAAACCCACATCACATCTCAAGTTCGCATATTCTAGATTCAGATACAAAAACATATCTCTTGACCATGACCCACCGCCTGTTAATAATTATGTCATAAAGGTTATGCTTCAAAAAATGCATAAATTTGGCAATCAAAGAGCCTCTTTAACTCCTAAGCTTATATTTGTGAAAAGAGTAAATCATACATTATATTTTAGCAAAGCAAATCATACATTATTCTTAATAAGATTGCGCCTTGACAGAAACCTAGCGATCGGTGGAGTAACAGCTAAAGTGATCGGGACTCTCACCGGGAAAAGTGCCTTATTAATTAGCAAGGCCAACGCCAAAGCACCGCCGGTTGAAGCCGCTAGATCAGCAGTTTTGTTCCTTTCCATCTTCTCTGCCGGATCGTGACCTAACGCCGATTCTGAGCTGGTCGTCATTACCGGAGTCTCTGACGAGGGATTGGAACATTTTCTATCATTCTCCTTGGTCAGATTCGGCAAGCCAGCTCTTTCGAGAATCGACTCAACATCGACGTTGCTTTTGATGGCAACAAAAAGCCCGGTAATTGAGGCGGCGGATATGGAAAAATGAACCGCCAGTCCAACTTTACCGTATTTCTTCACCAACTCCTTGAATCTTCCGGCAACCATTTTTCTCAGTAAATCAGGATTTCAGATCAAGGTGCCTGTGGGTACTGAAGTAATCCGGCTAGGGTTCTGGAGTGGATGCGGGAAGAAAATGAAAAAATCTAGAACCAATTTATTGGGTAATTTCCTAATTCGTGTCTTGTGAAAGGGACCAAGTCATGCTTCTTTAAATCCCACATTTATTGGGCTGCAAACCTGGGCCTTGGAGCCCATTAATATATTTCGCTCCGATATTTAATTTAGTTATAGTTGTTTGGGTACAAATAGGAGTTATCGATAGGCCCGACTTCAGATTAGATCGACTTTTTCCCCCGATTTCAAGGTTCCTATTCTCGTTTCAATCCGAAATCCATCGACTGATTGATTAGGTTTTTACTTGGAACGTAGTTCATCTCCATTTAATTTCTTCTTTGTTTGTTGGGGGTTCTTATACGTGAATAGCTATGGCTGCGGAAGGGCTTGTCCACCCAGATTGCAGAAACGCATCGAATCCGTACCGTGAATGCACGGAATATTGCTTCAAGATTATTGCTGAAGCAAAGAAAAAGATGAATAGTTTTGATGCAGGTAGGGCTCGGTTTACTTGAAATATATCTCTTAGAGAAGTAGGAGAACGAGTAAGTAACAATTGCAAATATTTTTTGAATTTTTTCGACTACCGTTGTATCTCAGGATTACTAACTGTGCTTGATAATATTTTGACTTAATATTATGATTTTACTTGTGATGTTTTGGATGGATTAGCCCTAAAATTTCAGCTCACAGAATTTTACAATGTTATTGAAAACATTGGGCATCATTATGGAAAATGGTTATGAACTTCGTATATCATTTATACATGATGAACGAAAGATGCAATTTCACTTAATTATCAAGAATTGAAGCTGGAGAAGACATATCTTGCTAGTTTTTTGGCCTGGACGACTGTTCATGTCTTTGTTCTTAATTTGCTTCTTAATTATTTTTTTTACCAAGTCAATTTGCTTAGTAATTGTATTAAAGTCTCACCAGTAGCCTTTTATGTATCAAATTCTGGGCATGCGTTATCTTCTGTTTTACATAATATTGACAGGATTACTGCCTGAGGAACATAATGAACAAGCTGGTATAGTTGCTGCTTCCAATCATACAGAATACCCTAATAATGATCGAGATAGAGATCCCGATCATCCTAGTGAGGAAGTTGGTCTTGATGGTGAACCTGACGAAACTTCGAACTTCGATAACCTAACAGGGAGGCAAAAAAAGTTATTTGAACTGAGGATGAAAATGGTGAGAACTTAGAAGGCGGAGACATCTTACTTGCCTATACATAACAGTAACAACATGATAAATATCCCTACGAAATTGCATATCATTTTCAGTCGTCACTGTTAACTTGTTTTACTTGTTCCATAATTTGGTCGCTTTTTTACTAATGCAGAACGAGGCAAGGAAGGCCAACCAGACTGCAATGGTTGCTGAGAAGAAAAAATTGGAAACTCCAGCAGAGTCTAGAGGGATTTCCAAGCAAAAATGGCTCGATGAGAGGAAGAAAAAAATTGGGAAGCTTCTAGATGCCAATGGATTAGATATGGCCAAGGCTTATATGCTGGATACGCAAGAGATGGCAGAGTCAAAATACAAGAAATGGGAGAAGGAACCTGCTCCTGCTGGATGGGATGGTAAGTGAACACTCTGTACTGCCTTACTAACTTTTGGGTTATCGATTATGGCTTGCCACATTCTTAATCAAGATAGAGCATCCACTCATGCTCTAGCTTTATACTTACATGAAGTTTCTATCTGCGGATATAGACTCTAGTGTTTTTCATTTCCAAAGCACTAATGGGTGTTTCTACGGTTGATTTAACTTTTTCCTTTCAACAGTTTTCAACCAAAAGACTTTGTACAAGGCATACAAGAAAAGAACAAAGAATATTGATGTCGATCTCGACGAGTACAACAGAATGAAAGAAGCAGATCCCGAATTCTACCGGCAGGCTTCAAGTCTTCAATATGGAAAAGTAAGTAGTATTAAAATATTTGAATCTCTGCCCGTTACATTTGAAGGTATCTATCTTGAAGTGATTGATTGTTATATGTTACTCCACAGACATCTAGTATATCAGATGAGAAGGTCGAGAGAATGATCAAGGAGCTTAATGAAAGGGAGCAGAAATCAAGGTCCTTTAGCAGGAGGAGAAAGTTCCGTGAGGAAAAGGATATCGACTCAATAAATGATCGTAACGAGCATTTCAATAAAAAGATTGAAAGAGCATTTGGCAAGTACACACTTGAGATCAAGAACAATCTTGAGAGAGGGACTGCTCTCCCAGACTAATGGATCTCTACATCATTGTACGCCACAGTATAATCTTCTATCTTTTCAGAAATTTGGCTGATGAATATGCGAATATTTTATTCCATTGTTGTGATGTATGTTTTCTTAAACGTTTTCATGTACTCGAGAGACTCTGTATGTACTTATATCAATATGGGTCGGTGAAAGCTAATTATGACCAACAATGAAAGTGATGGGAAAGAATCAAAAGAATGGGCCAATTTTGTAGTCTGGTGTCGCAGAAAATTTTGCCAGAGTGGCCCATTTTCACGCTTGTGACATGAGCGAGGCACGTGGGTGAAAGCTTGGTATGAGTATGACAAAACAAGAATGACGCATCAATTTTTTTACAAATCATTGTGCTTCCTTAAAAGAAATTATTTACTGTCCGTAGCTGAAGTTATTAGTGTGTAAAATTATCGGTGTGTGAAATTATTATCGTTGAAACGGTATCGAAATCATATCAAATCACATCTCAAATCGAACCTTACGACTTGCTGATTATTATGGTGTAGTCCGTTTCGACGAACGATAAACGATTCGCCACATATATCCGATTGTAAAAAATATATGAGAGAGAAAACTAAATATAATAAAATATGAATTAAAAAGAGAAAAAAAATGGAAAAGTGACTTATCCGTGCTAAATTGCACCTCATTCTTGCTGATGTGTCGCTCTCTCATTGGTCACGCTAATATGCTCCGAAATTTTGACGAGCTATCTTAATATATAGATTTCGGCAAACTTTTGGAAAAAAGGGCAATACAAAAAAGAAATAGTATGACATATGGCGTGCCTTTTTTTATAATAAGTTGTCTATCTATCTATGTTTACAATAAGTATGACATATGACATGAAAGCAAATGACATGAAAGAAAATGGATACTGTTTTGGTAGATGGACTTCTTCAATTAGGCTCATTCTACATCCAAGAAGTGTTTAGCTTTCCAAATCGTTATCGAAGTGGAAAGCAGGCCCCTCTGTGCAGGTAGTGGCTTTTTATCCACATCTTTGGCTTGGAGGAATAGGTTTGAACTTGGAGGAGGGTGGACTCTCTTCTTCACAACCGTACCAATTACCCATGGAAGTTCTTGGACGATCTCATGTGGCTTGCTGTTCAGATATATGGTTAAGGCACCGTGGAGGTATCCTAACTCTTCAGACAAAACATCAGCAAGGCTTTCAACAATACGGCAATGGAGATGCTCGTTCACAACTAACTCTGCATGCGTCCGAGCAGCTAGTTGGATGAGGGCATCTAACACTTGCTAATTTGCCCTGATTGTTTCAACCATAGCAACCACATAATCATCCCCCCAATAGGTGTGGGGTAAAGCCTCAAGCACTGAGTAGGCTTGGTTGTAACTTAGAAGCACGAAAGGGGAGCCAACAGCATTCCACACATCCATTTTTGTATTCTGGTCCAGACCTAGGTAGAATGTTCCAATCTGCCTCCAATCTAAAAGTCCATGGTCTGGCCATCTCCTCAACAACTCTTTAAACCGTCCCCATGCCTCAGAAATGGTCTCATAGGTGCGCTGCCAAAAATAATATAGCTCATTGATATCTATGGCAGTACCTACCACCTGCAAACACCAAACAAAGAAATAAAAAGAAGAAATAAAAACATAAATAAAACAGTAAACAAAAGGTAAAGAAGCAAACTAAACATGCAAAGGGAAACTACTCCCCAACAACGGTGCCAAAAACTTGATGGGACGAATGTAACGTCACACTAATGTCCAAATATACACAGTCGTACAAGTACTACCTTACGGAAAGTAAGGGTCATCTCCCACAAGTAGTCCTAAACATGCTCAATCTACGACTCGACTAAATGTAAACCGAAAGATTAAAGGGGTTTTTTGATCTAACTACTCTAAACTAACATGCACATAAACGAATGATAATCAAGCCTAGCGTTGTCACCCACTAGACTCAAAGATCAGATCACTAAGGAGAATGACAAA
>JAOYMZ010090272.1:0-10851 GCA_025802335.1 Pinguicula primuliflora
CGATGAGAGGCAGAAGGAGTGGCTGCGGAAGTCAGCCGCATCACCGGCTCCGGTCCAGCCCTGCTCTCTCACTCAGACGGAGAGTCGTTAGGGATGATAATTCGACAAGGGATGGTTTTGGATCAAAGGGTTTTAACTTCAAACAATATTATTTTTAGATGTTTCATATTGCAGGGGCTGAAATTTGGTTTGCATGAGTGTGATACTGCTGGTACTGATGATTCATTACTTCAGAAGAAAGCACTAATTTTGGAGAGTGCAGGGGACAAACAAATTCCTATCCACCAACCTGATTGAACGGAGTTAATTTTCAATTTCAAATGAGATGGAATTGAAGATGAATATAGAAGAGTATTTAAGGATTTAATAGACATCAAACCTTATAAGTTTGTGGTTAATTTCTCTATATTGTGTTAGGTAGTAAGATTGGAGGAAGAGTCTTACTACTCTCAAGTTATCAACTAATCTAAGCGACATATGCCCAACCCAAAAGTTAATTTGGATCTGACCAAACACTAGTTTGTTTGTACTTGAACTCGACCTATTAATTAAGAGTTCCATATAATAGATATCAGAACGAATGATATTGGTTTGGTTAAACTCTATATAAAAACAAGGAGAGAACAAAAGTGGGGCGAAAAGCAAAATATACTAGAGAGAAACTTGGCTAGCACCTTATTTCTTCCAAGCCAATTTTTTCGGCCAATCTGGTTTTTATCTTTTTATATTAATGTTGACCTTTCAAAGATCGATATTTATAAATTTTGGCCTTTGGAAGCCCACTGTAATTAAAGTGTCATGAGGACACCCGTATTACCAAAAAATTAAAGTAAATATGTACAATCAAATTAAATAAATTTAATGATAATATCTACTAAAGCATGTTGCTTGTACTTGAACTTCTGCAGAAAATGAAGAAATTATTTATTTAGTGGGTATGAAAGGGAAAATGATATGGAGAGTGAAAAATTGGGAAGAAAAAGAGTAAGAAAAACACATGATAAGATATTATTGGATGACCATTAATTTTGGAGTCACCTCATAACCAATTGTATGCTACCAAATGTGTTATTGTGTTTTTCCTGCACAAATTTTCACTCCCCATATCGTCTTCCGTATGAAAGCCCTTCGAAAGAGCTGTGCCTCTTTGGTACTCAGTTTTCCATAAATTCGACGAATCCAGATTTGTTGGACTCGTCAAACATTTTATGGCACCGGCCTTTTAAAAATCGGTGTCATTTACACCGACCTACATAACACCGGTGTCGTCTAATGACCATAATTAAGCATCTTTAATTACACCGGTGTTTGGAAGAATCGCGAATGTCAATTTACAAAAATATAGAATCCAAAAAAATTGTTTTTCTACCTGAGTAGTGTGTCAATGGGCAGAATAATCTAACCTGCCTTATCCCCTGCTGGAAATCTCACACGAGAATCCTTCACAAGTGCTAAAACGCACGTCACAGCGCACATATGGTGCAACTGTGATCAGGGATGGATTCAAGATTTGACGATCGAGGGTGTCCATGTCCCGGTACCAGTTCTCCCCGCGATCGGGACCGGTACTCATTTCCAGTACCATTTAAGATTTAGGTTCAGTTTGTTTCTTTGTAACCATATGTTTAATGAGTTTTAGTTTTCTTTGGCTGCAGAACCGCCGAATCAGAATTTTATAACTGATTCCCTGAAGATTTAGGCATTATAATTCCGAAAACGTTAGCAATTTTTTTTCCATCCATGGTAGTTTATGAGCAGAAGGGATGATTTGATAGTCTTTTTATCCATAGTCGGATATTTTTAGGTGCTTTAATGCATGTTGTTGAGTGTTGCGTTATGAATTGATTTTCGTTATAATCATATGGGCATGAGCTGAAACCTGAAATGTTGACTAAATTTCTCAATTCTCATCCTATGAACCCAATCCAATTTCTTCATAGAAATTATTTACCCAAATAAAATTAGTTTTTTATTTTTTTTAAACCAGCCCATAATTAAATAAACACGTCTATATTATTTATACACTACAAAACTAGTATTGATCTAAATAATTCTTTTACCTTTTATATTTATCTTTTCCTTTAAACAGATTTTTTACCTTTTCACTCTCTCTCTTATTTACTTTTCCATTTCCTATTCATCTTCTTCTTCTTTTCTCCTTTCATCTGTTTTTTTTGTTACTCTTCTCTTTCCATTTCTCTTTTCGTATGTAAGTATAGCTTGGTTAACAAAAAAGTATTCTATACTACTTAAGAATTTTTGGCTGCACTGGGGTGCCTGGGACGTGCCATATATCCCGTATGCAACTCACTTCAGGATCGATTTATTTGCCCCGCTCTTCTTCACTTTCACTTACGTATGAATTTCGTTCTCTAGCATTTTTCCATCCTCCCTCCCCATTTTTTTTCTCATGAAAGACAATTCTTTTTACTTAACGTGACCAAACGATACCATTTTAACTTCGGAAAATGATAGACTTACATAATTGAATTATATATAATTATGTATGTCCAATAGTATAGTGACATTTGTCATATTAATTGGGGACCACACGATTATTTAGGAGTGATTAGGATTAACACATTTTGTGTTGTATTAATTTGGAGACACATCATGATAAATGTCACTATATTATTGGACATACATAATTATGTATAATTATATTATGTAAGTTTAGCATTATTGTTTCCAATGCTGTTTTGTCAATATTACAAAATTTTATAACAAATGATATTTTTTATAAAAATGATTTTTTGGATAAAAATGATTTTGTAATGTAGCATTTTCGTTCCTAAATTTATATCAAATAAAAGAATTATTGAATCCGCCCGTGCGGATTAATTGAATCCATCCAAAATAATTTCCCAAACCCGCGGGGTCCGTATTTAATTCCAGCGAACCCACTTTCTCTACCGTTCTTTCTTCATCTTTCTGCTCTCACTACTTTCACTCCTCATTCTGCTCTCACCAACCTTTGTGCTCAAATTCACAGCTGGACGCAGTCGCAGTCGCGACAATGGTGCTCAACTCATTCATCGAAGTCCATCCAGATTCGCACTTTCCGATTCAGAATCTGCCGTACGGTGTGTTCAAGCCAGACACGGATTCGGAGCCCCGACCGGGAGTTGCCATTGGAGAATTCGTGCTCGACCTTTCTGTGATAGCCTTCGCCGGATTTTTCGATGGAACACGCCTCAAAGATTCCGGTTGCTTCCACCGGGTTAGTCCTTTTGGGGTTTATTTAACCGTTTTCTGTAATGTTGCTTGTTATTTTATATTGTATTGCTTGAACAGATCCAACAGGATGCTCGTATATTGGTTTGAAGCATAGACCCGCTGTATCGTTTGCAATTTGCTTACGCGGTTGATTGATTTTCTGAATCTATTATGTTCCTCTGTTATTATGCTACAAGTGTGTGTTGTTTGTTATGTATTTCAACACAAAAGAGAAATCGAAGGACTTAATTTTCATTTCCTGTTGTTGAATTAACTTTAGATTTTAAAGATGGTTCGGCAGCTGCTCAAAAGTTGTTTATGGGAAAATTGAATTCATGCCTTTGGCTCTGGTTTTGTGGAAATGATTTTCTTATCGAACTCTAGGCCAAAAAGTGTGTTACGAGTTCTGATAGTTAATATGTTTGGATGACATATCATGCAGTCTGATCTCAATGAGTTTTTGCGGTTGGGAAGACCAGCATGGAGAGAAGTACGGGCGGCACTGCAAAAGCTATTATCAGGTTGGCTACTTTGATTGGTTCTTTCATGCACAATGCAGGCGTTTGATGTTCTGTCTTTCAGCTCAATGCGGCTAAGTTAACTTAGGAAATCTTGCCAAATGATATCACCGGTATTTCATTTGTTAGGGCACTGGGGGGAAACATTGTTCATGCTCTATAAATTTGAGATTGTAACTTTCTGCTGTTATAATGCAGCTGAAGAACCAACATTGCGTGATAATGCTAGTCTAAGGCAAAAAGCACTTCTGCCTATGGTATGACGTTATAGAATTTTCAATTTATACAACTGTGGAGCCTTTTTGTACTTCATCCATCTTCATTTTCCAGAGCAAGGTACAGATGCTTCTTCCTATTGCAATAGGGGACTACACCGACTTCTTTGCTTCACAGCATCATGCTAAGAATTGTGGACTTATGTTTCGAGGCCCAGAAAACCCAATCAACTTAAATTGGTATGGTGACTTGTAGTGACCTAGAAATATCTCTTTTCCTCCTCTATTCAAATATGATCCACATTCTTACTTTTTTTGGGTTTCATATTTTTCCAGGTTTCATATTCCTATTGCTTATCATGGCCGTGCGTCATCTATTGTAGTATCTGGAACTGACATAATCAGGCCAAGGTGACAATATGGACTTTTTTCCTTTGCTCGAATGCTTTTCTCTTTATTTTGTTTAGGCCGAATGGCACTGTCATATCTAGCATGCTAACAGATGGACTTACATTTAGTAATACTCGAGAGGAGTGACCTAGAAATCAAACATATTTTTAAGCAATGTGTTGAACATTGTGAGTATGCATGGATGCTTTTCTTTGAAGTTGAAATCCACAAAAAACTTATGGTAAAACCATGAACAGGCTTCCGTTGCTCTATGTCTACTCTAACTTAGTGCTGGAGTCGATGTTGAGTTGGTTTATCATTCTTTGTTTTACCATAAACAATGTGAACTATATTGAGTCACCTCCGCCATGATGTTTAATACAGAGGGCAAGCCGCTCCGAGTGGCACTTCTCAGCCATATTTTGGACCTTCTCGTAAACTGGACTTCGAGCTGGAAATGGTAAGCCGTTGTATAACAATATAAACAAATGTCTTTTAACCAGTGTTCATTGGGTTGAAATCACCAAATTTTGGTTATCCAGAAAAGAGATAATGTCTTCTGAAATTCTCATTTCATTTTAATTTCCTTCAACATTAGTGCTGGAACTAAAATCTTCCGGTCTTGGCAAACTGTTAAATGTATTAGGCTGCTATAGTTGGCCCTGGAAATGAGCTAGGGAAGCCGGTGGATATCAATGAAGCTTCAGAGCATATCTTTGGACTTGTATTAATGAATGACTGGAGTGGTAGGAATGACAAGTGTTGTCTCAAGTAATCCATCAAACAGAAAGATGTAGAAGTTTGCCCTCGATTTCTCATACCATTACTTTTGTGGTTATGGCAGCAAGAGATATTCAAGCCTGGGAGTATGTGCCTCTTGGTCCTTTTTTGGGCAAAAGTTTTGGTATGAAATCATGCACTTTCGATAGTAGTTCTACTTGACTGAAAGTGAACTGTCCTAGATGCTACAATCGGAATCGGAATATCCTGTTCACTGTGTTTGATTTCATCTACACGCAGGCACAACTATATCACCATGGATTGTGACCTTAGATGCTCTAGAACCATTTGCATGTCATCCTCCAGTGCAGGTAATCATTCGGTTTATAATTTTGAATCGTAGTGTTCTGATTTTCCTTTTGCGTCATAAATTTACTTCATCAGAATATGTTCATTGCAGAGTCCACCTCCATTACCATATCTTGCTGAGAAGAAATCCCAGAACTATGATATCTCCTTGCAGGTGCTTCTTTCTTCATAGATTCTATGGAGCCACTGTAACAATACTGTATATGTTTTAAGCATTTCATTTTCAGGTTTCCATTATACCATCTGGTCAACAATCCGAAAGTGTTGTATCAACAAGTAACTTCAAACACCTGTATGAATTTTGATCAGTTTTCAATTTCGCGGATTTTTTCTTGTTATTGGTGAAAATGAAGATCTGGGAGAAGAGGTTCTGAAGTATGAACATTATGCTCTCTTTCAGATATTGGACTATTACTCAACAACTTGCGCACCATACCATCAACGGGTGCAATTTAAGACCAGGAGACCTACTCGGGACCGGAACCATTAGTGGTCCGGTAAGATTTTATCATGACTTATGCTTCCAACCAGTTTTTCTAAATCTTTTCCGGTTCATGTTTGATCTAAAGAAATTAGAACAAAATGATTATCTCTATTTCATCTTCAGGATCCTGAATCTTATGGATGCTTGCTCGAGTTAACATGGAACGGAAAAAATCCGTTATCTTTAGGTAGAACTAGTCGCACTTTCCTTGTCGATGGTGATGAAGTTATCATGACAGGCTACTGCCAGGTTTAGTTATCAATTACATATCTTATGTTGCTCTGTTTCGCTCTTCATTTTCACTGAGATTTTCATGCACCGCTACAAGTGTTGATCTTCAATTGTAAATTGTAGGGTGATGGTTATGTGGTTGGCTTCGGAAAGTGTTCTGGGAAGATTGTTCCATCACTACCTTGAAAATCCTGTTCGATTTGATGAAGAAGAGGCCAGAGGGATTATGTTCAACTCCATGTTCACATTAATTGCTTTTCTTTGGGAGATCCTGCTATCCTAGAACCATATAAAACGCAACAAAACATATTTGTTGGAAAGAATAAAGATAATTTAGCCTCCATGTTCAGCACTGCCCGGTTTTGTGAATTAGAATTAATTATTTTTAATGTTTTAAATTTAGTATTAAATAAATTTAACACTAAAAAAATATTAATAATATTATTGGACTATGAGTTTATAAAATTTAGCATTTATATATTTTAAGGTTCATAATATTTAAATTTGGGGGTTTATATGATAGGATTTTGATTTTTTCGACGGCGAAAATATTAATTTTAAAAAAATTAATATAGTAACATTTTTAGAGTTTAGGATTTACAAAGTGTAGAATTTATAGCGTTTAGCCTTTTGAGTTTATAGGATAGAGTTTTAGATTTCTTGCCGACGTAATATTAATCTAGTAAAATTTTAGATTTTAGTGTTTATAAAGTTTAGAATTTATAGCATTTAATTTTTGGGTTTATATGATGAGAAATGATACATGTACATAGTCATTTTGTACATAATGTCATTTTGTGAATGATTTTTTTAAAGTGGATGTCGTTTCATATAAGGATAATTTTGTCATATCCAACAAAACAACATCTAACTTAAATAATTATAACACAAAACGACAATATGTACAGGTTATGTACAAAATGGTTATATACAAAATGGTTATGTACATGTAACATTTTTCTTATAGGATAGGGTTTTGGGTTTTTTGTGGCGAAGCCGCCATAATATTAATCTTCAAATAACATAAATAATACTATTTTGTAATATTTATGGTTTATTATGAGTTATATCAAAGAGTTAAACTAATATTATCAAAACGCAATGTGGCCTAATGGTTAGGGAAAGTTGGTGAAATGGGTGAGCAATGGAGAGGAATGAGTCGAATTCAACAACAATAATTTTGAACGTTAAAAATTAATTTTTCAAATGAGGAATAAATGAGGAACAAATGTTGGGGGTCATGTATCATCTCCGTTGTTGGAAAATATGAGTTATTTATCTCAATGAATTTATGAAAATTTAAGTTTGGTAATTTTATCGTCAAAATTTCTATATTTTTTAATTATAAATAAGTTATTATTATTTCACAAATTAAAAAGTATAGTTACCAATATATACATTGTGAGCGATTCTAAAGTGATCAATGTTACTACACTCAATAATGAGTTTTTTTTGTAGGTACTCAATAATGAGTTAGAATATTCAATTCTAATTTGAGCCATTTATTTGGTAATCTAACAATTCACATTAAATGAGTCAGTTAAGTGACCCATCTAATATCAACAATCAGATTATCATATAAATAACTCATATTAAAATTGACCACAGTAATTCATTATTTAGCACAACAACACTGAATACTTTTATCTATATATTGTACATTTACTTATCCAAAAAAAATATACATTATACATGTACTTATAAAAAATATATATATACATTGTATAGATTCACTCCACCACATGTGAATGAAATAGTTACAAAAAGTATCAACTATGGAGGTCGAAAAGCAAATAGGAATCGCTGCTAATGGTGGTAAATGTTGAGAATATATCCCGTACGAATTTGAGAAAGAAAAATAAATTAACTTATAAGGAAATGTGGTGTTATAATCTATCACCTTATGTTTAAGGTTTTAATATGACTAAAACTAAACTACATCTTCCTTATAAATTGACCTACACGTGCACATGCATACATATGATCCGAGACCAGATAGGGAGACACGTTTTCTTAATGGTATCAAACAAGCTATTTAGGCCGTGATTGGTTATGAGAGGAAGTCTGGATGAAATTGAACCCAAGGATGGGGGTCATGAGGTTGGCCGAAATTGGACATTATTTATGGGGATCTCGATATATTTCTAAAGTCCCTTTGATTGTTTCCGGATGTCCCAGGTATTGGCCCCATGATTGGGTTTGACTCAATTGGTATTATACGTGTGTTAATTCAAATTACAACAGAGTTTAACTAATTTGACTTGAGGAGAAGTGCTAGAGAAAATATCCCACACAGATTTGAGGAAGAAAGATAAATCAATTCTTAAGCGAATATGGTATTATAATCTATCAACTTGGCTCAAGATTTTATTAAAGTAGCACACATCTTCCTTATAAGTTGACTCACACGCATAACTGCACAAATGTGACCCGAGCCCAGATAGGTGTTCTTTTTTCTAGCAATAAATGAAACCAATCTGATATGGTAGCAACCTCAATCCATATATCACTTTGGTGTTGGACGATTTCCCACCATTCAAGATGGTGGTTGTTTACCTTTCGCTCTGTACAAATATCGCCTAAGCGCCTTCCTTAATCGCTTATAGTGGTGTCTATACCGCCTAGGCATTGGGTGACTCCTGAACACCCAAGGATCGTTTATCGCCTTCTAGAATACTGGTAGCAATTGATGGCGTTAGACCGTGAAAATCCATCCATAGCCATGTATAAACCTGGATAGTATTTTCTATATCAACATTACCTTCAGTATCAAAATGTACTCCATTTCTCTCTTCTGCAAATTGGGCTGTAAACGAACCGAACTCGAACGAACAAATCACGTTCAAGCTCTGTTTGTTAAGTTTACCGAATGAACCGAGCTTGTTTGTTAATCTTAACAAACAAAGCTTCGTGTTTGAGCTCTGTCTGCTAAGGTTCGCGAACTGTTCACGAACAGTTTGCGAACGAGCTCGCGGATGGGATAGTTTGCATTTGTTCATGTTCGACTTGTTTATGTGTTCGTTTACATGTTCGAGATCGTTCATTCTGCATTAATGAGTAATGAAAATAATGAAAAGTAAGGACTGATTGATACTTTCACCATCATTTAGCAGTTCGTTCAAACAAAACAATCATATTGATAAGTAAATAAATGTGTATGTATAAATAAATTTCAATGTAACCGCTCTGGGTTGTTTGATATGGTATACAACATAATAAAATCAATTTAAAATTTTAAGCCCCTAACGAGATGGTCTTATGTCTCATCATATAAAAAAATAAAACTATCATACTAAAAATAAAATAATCATACAAAAAATATTGTTTAATATACCAAGATCGAACGAACAAATCCATGTTCGATCTCTATTTGTTAAGGTTAACGAACGAATCGAGCTTGTTTGTTAAGATTAACGAACGAACCGAGCTTGTTTGCTAAGATTAACGAACAAAGTTTCGTATTTGAGCTCTGTTCGTTAAGGTTTATGAACCAAACAAACGAGCTTTAAATGAGTCGAATTCGAGCTTGTTCACAAACTCGAATTCATGAATATGCTGTTCGTTTACAGCATATTCATGTGGGTCAAGTAATTGGCGTGCCGATCAGTGAACTTTGTCGTTTGTAACCCAAGGCTCATATATCATTGCCCAGATTGCCTCGGTGATCACATCCAGAGAAGATATGACTAACTGCTTCATCAGTTAATGCACACCAGATGCATAGACCATGTTGTGTTCCCTTTTTCTCAAGTTGTCTATTGTCCGAATTCTACCCGTAAGCATCCTCTAGGCAAATTCGTGACTCCTTGTGTGAGCAAGTTTTTGCCAGATCTTAGCCAACCAACTTCGCCCATACTAGTTTCATCCTATATACCATGTAAGCCTTATATGTTGATGATGCAGAGAATATGCATGCGAAATTCGCATTGCATATGAATCCACATTTTTCCTCGTATGAAGTACTCAATACCTTGAAGCAAGTTCCTGTAATCTGCCACTCTCCCGATCTAGATGTGGTATTCGAAATGCAATGTTTAGACCCCAAATGATATACCTCAGGCCATATTCCACACCCCACCTATTCACAAACAATTTTTGTGGATCTCGTCCAAGTATGTGTCGGACCCACATCCATGTGTGTAAGCCTCCGAGTGGTGTGTGTGTTTGTCATGTGGTGTATCGCCCGTCGTTTTAGACCATTTTGTACTAGGTTAAAAGTGTATAACTCAATGAGCTTTGCATTCTTAGAAGTGGAGCTGAAATATAGATCATGATACATAACTACAAGAGTGCCTTCCACCGTCCAATTTAAAGGCTAGAATACAGTCTACAAAAATTAGTATTCTAGAAAGTATGGATGGTCACTTGACGGTCAGGATCAGCCTAGTGCTTAGGCATCCTATGTGACCGCTTATGCACTCGTGCACCCATATAAATGGCATAAGCGGGTACTTGGTATTTGAGTTGGATGAAGGACGATTATTAAGCGCGTATGCAACGTTCAAAACAAAATAGGCCACCGGAAAAAGATAAATAAAAGAAAACTATAATAATCTCATAGGATCGGTCCAACTCATTATCCCAGTCATTTATTGGAAATCGGTTAGCAATGATAAATGTCATTTTTTTTGTTGAATAATGCTACATGTCCCAACACTTTATCCCTAATTCATCCCTACAAAAATAAAAGATTAGTTATTTAACATAC
>JAOYMZ010090283.1:0-10850 GCA_025802335.1 Pinguicula primuliflora
CCCCGGAGGATGATTAGGACGCAAACAGAGAAATCTATATGTTTCTGGTTCTCAACGCATGAGTAATGAATTAGGTTTTTTAATTTCTTAGACCATGATATCCTTATATAGATATTAGGTGGGCTTAGGTGAGTAGTGGACTTAGGTTAAATTAATTAAACGAATTAATTAATATTACTTCAATATAAAGCCCAATATTGACGAAATAAGATGATTTCCGATAACGCAAAGAATGTTGAACCGGATTCTGGTTCCGAAGAATCCTCGGAAGAGGAACCTATGACGCTAGTGAGGAAAATTGGAATAGAGCCTTCTTTCTCGTCTAAAGCCCACCATGAATCTGAATCTTCCTCATCCGAAACCGAGGATTCCGCACCCATGATTGTTGCTGCCCAGCAGAAATCTGGTTCGGCTGATGGAAAAGTTATTCTGAAGGAGAGTGAAAGTCCATCCAAAGTGGGTGACAAAAGAACCACTGAAGGAATGGAGACTAAAGAAAACAAAAAAAGTCAAAAGGCGAGGAGCATCAATTTAAAAGGATTTGGAGTGTTGAAGAAGTCATTATTTTATTGAATGGAATGATAAGTATGATGAGAAGAATAAATTGGAGTCTAATTTATTAGATTTGAATCTATATCGGCAGCAAGGAATTGAAAGAATATACTCCCGTGTTTTCAAAACCCCATGAAGAAGAGGATTTTGCCATGTGGTTTATGATGGTGTAGCTGGAACTTATGCTGCCATTTCATGTTATTTCTGGATTGCTCTTTCTATTGGTGTTGAATGCTTTGAGTTGGGTGGTCTAATTGAGATTATTTCTGGGTCTACATCGTTGTGGAGAATTCAATACGGGAGATTATATAGACCTTTTTATTTTATATTATATAGAAGAATTGAAGAAAGATTGGAACTTATGGCAGCTTGATATACTTATGTTGACTGCAAGATTAGAGTTGTGCCAAGAGTTGTTGATTACACCTGCAAAAACACGATAAGTACTTGGGGACTACGAGGAGTTCCGCAAGCTGCCGCCTAAGAAAGGTTCTAAGGAGAGATTAAAAGGCACGTCCGTTTTAATTGTGTTATTCTATAATATCATGATATACGATGCCTTAGTAAGCCCTAACTTTTGCCCTGATTTTAGCCCTGATTTTTCATTTCCGGCCACTAGGATTGTCCGTTGACGGAATTGGACATATCGTTAGAAAGCTTATACATAGTAGATCATGTGTTCAAGTTTTGGTCCGATTCCGGCGACTCCGTCGCCGGAATTTTCTAAAACCCTATTTAGGACTACTTAACCCAAGGGGGAAATGTGAACCCTCCGTTAAACGGTGATAACGTCGTCGGAATATCACCAAAATTTAAACATATGATCTCCTATGTATAAGCTTTCTAACGATGTGCCCAAATTCGTCAACGGACAATCCTAGTGGCCGGAATTGAAAAATCATGGCAAAAATTAGGGCAAAAATCAGGAACATATAACCTTCCCGATATATATATATATATATATATATATGGCCTTTATCTCTGTTTAGTCGTGTCCCAACTGATAAATTATATAGTCTGGCTGAAGAAAAAGTCACAACCAATTGCATGAAGACAAAGTAAGGACGTTGGATGAAGAGGTTGCCCTGAACAAGAATTCAACTCGCAAAATTCAAACAAAAAGTAGTTGGAGTAAGTGGAGTCTTTGCGGCATTTATTCATTCTTATCCTGTATAACAATTGTATAAAAACACATACAACATCACAATACAACTCACGTTGAGATTTCTCATCAAAGCATTGTTCTTATTTTTCTCCCTCAAGATAGTGTCGTTCTTCTTCCTCAAAGATTTCTTGAAGAATGACGTGCACTTGTTTTTTCTTCTCCAACCAGCATAGCATCTAACCGATATAATACAAACAGTATCATCACCCAAAAATTCTAATAAGCAAGCAGCAACATTGATGAACAGATGGGGACCAATTCATTTCACCAACAGGAAAGAAGAGAGCAGCAACACGTGAATGAAAATAACGGCCTCATTCCACCTCCAACCTCGGAGGCTCGATGCAGATGATCCTGAAGCAAACAGAAAGATTAGATGTTGTCAGGTTGATAAATATTGATACAACAAAATCCGGTAAAACAGGCAAGTAAATACAGGAGGGTCAACGATTCTTTCTATGGAATAGCACGACGAGAAAAAGTTGCTATAATTAGCTACTAGTAACTACAGATAAGTATCCTCTTAACATGTAATGCCATCATATAATATCTTTCATCTACGTGGAGGCACGGTTCTGTTTTGGGCTGGCCAAAAGTGCATTTGCAGTTTAGATTAGGATGTGGCTCGGTTTCATACCATGCCCATTACCTCTGCCAGTCGGTATGTTAAAAGTCATTTTGAAAGAAATCCCTCAGATAGAGAAAACCTACTTGGACAAGTTGATTCCACATCCAGAGTTGTCAAAACCGTTTGATTGTAATAACCAGCATAGAGACATGTGGTGCGATTGCAGCCCACGGATGTGGTGTTTCCGAGATAAAGGTTCTCAACACCATCACATCGGATTGGAGAACATGATACATTAATCTGAGAAGGCTCGCATTGTAACCTAAGCAGGCAGATATGGGAGACCAATGAACAAAGACAATATAAAATGGATAAAAGACTCACTTAGTTTTTTATCCAGCTCAATGAACCTAAGTGGATTTACTGGGTATGTTTGGTTTGGTTTGGTTACTCATTTAGTTTTTTGTTGGTGTTGTAGTTAAGCAACTTAGTGTTCATTGTAACTTAATCATTGGTCCACTTACATCCAGCTCATTGCAGCATTACAACTGCAGGTTACACAATTACCAGCTGTGAATGCGTAGGTGTTATTTGGAACCAGTAAAGGGTAATCCACTGAACTACTGCTCACATTGGAAGAACAAGCTGGCCAAAAGAAGGTAAACCAAGAATTAGTCACTCAGAACCAGGGATTGTACAACCAATAGTTAAATGGAAACACTACTCCATAGGCGCACACGTAAATAAACTGTATCATGTATATTTGATTAATTAAATAAATAAATCTATCTGAAAATTGCTTTGATGGGCTCATGAAGGAAGAAGGCCTATCATCTCCCAGTTACATAGAAGCATCCCAGTGAGCTTAAGATCAAAATAAGTAATGACATACCACACCATGCAGTAAACTTTCATATAAAGGGGTTTGACAAGAGCGCAGGGCATCAAGAAATACGTGAAAAGCAATTCCTACAAGAACAATAGATTACAAGACAAACTTATGTGTATCACAAACAGATAAACAAATTACTTGTGGTTGGCTACACTACTAATCATCAGGGTCCAACTTTGACTGAACAGAGTCAAGAGTTACTATTGAATAGATTTGCAAACCAACAAAGGCTATGTGTCCTCACAATGATAAAATTAGAAACCCAATGCAGTCTAACTTAGACACATTTCCACATGGAAAGGCTCAGTGCCATGCGTAGCCCTCAAAGTTTTGTTCTTGAAGTCTAGGTAACATGTGCAGTGCAGATAGCTAGTAGTTTCCCCTCCTTGGGACAAAAGCATCAAGCTATATTGTAACGCAAAATCAAATAATGAAATATTTATCCAGCTCGTGCACCGGAGACTACCCCTTTACTTTGAACAATTCTCATTCTGATGTGAGCAACGATATATCAGTTCTGAAATGATTCAATCATTTGTTGCATAAATGGACATACCTCTGAGCGGAACATCCAAAACGGCACCGGCCAGGAGGTCCTCAGCTCTAGTTAAATTGTTGAGGCTCAACAATGTCTCCTGTGTCGTGTTATATTGTTGTGCAATCCCCTCCACAGTACTCCCAGGTGGCACCACGTATCCATAGTGGACCACCTGCCTCCCATCCACGTCGTCGCAGCTGCAGGGAATCGGTATCCAGAGTCTCATCCCAATGGTAATGATATCTGCATCAGGTATGTTATTTGCTGCCTGGATTTCTTGGTATGTGATCAGTCCAGCAAACACAACCCTTGCTATGTGGTCGAGTCCGTCGCCCGGGACCACGGTGTAGATAGGGGTACGGTTGGATAATCCCGTTCCGTTTGCACATGAGCACGGGAAACGAATCTTGATGGTCTGCCCGGCTTCGACGGGAAAATTTGCTCGTGTGGATAGTGGTAGGTTGTTGGCACCGAGTATGGATCGTAGATTTTTTATAGTGAAGAGGTCTTTGATGGCTGAGAGAGTAGTGGCGTTTATTGTGACGTAGTCCACAAGAGCATTGCAAGTAGCGCCAGTTGAGTTGCAGCGGAAGGAAGGGGACTCCTGGGCATGGATGAAGTTGGGTGAAGAGTAAATGGTGATGAATAGGGTTAGAGCAGCATACAAAAAATGAATCCGTGAATTGAAGGCCATTCTCGCATACTACTCCTCGCTACTCCGTTCTCGTCTGGAAGGAAAACTTAAAAAAGAAAGCTTTCCGGAGCGGAGATGTGGGAAATGGCAGAAATTTTGGAATCTCCTGCCGTGGGAATTGGGGCATGAGAGAAGTGAGAAGACGAAGCCGGACTTTGACCTGGAGACTCTTTTTTTTTTTTTGACCTGGAGACTTTTTTTTTTTTTTTGGCTTGGAGACTTTTCCTCCTGCATTTTGGAAAATTTTAAATTTTGTCATTAAATGAAAGCTAATTTTTTAAAATGATCGGTATCTGGAGACATCGGTCTTCTAAAGATTGAGCGTAATTAACAAAGTTAATTATACGTAATTAAGAGTATATCGGTCAATCGAAGACCGGTAAAATACACCGGTCATTCGAAGACCGATATTACAGAAGACCGGTATAAAAAAACTTTATATGACCGCCCAAGACCGGTTGGCGACATTTGTGTGACCATTTTTCTTCTTCTTCCCAACTTCCGGCCGGCGACGATCTCCTCTTTTCCGCAATTCCGACGGAGATTGAGGTGCTTAACTCTTGCAATTAGTTTCGATTTTTTTGAATTTTTACGGATTGTTGTTTTAAATTATTATGAATTATTAGGAATTGTTATGAAATTGTTATGAATTATTATGAAATTATTATGAATTGTTATGAATTATTATGAAATTGTTATGAATTATTATGAAATAGTTATGAATTATTTGGAATTATTATGAAATTGTTATAAATTATTATGAATTATTAGGAATTATTATGAAATTGTTATGAATTATTATGAAATTATTATAAATTGTTATGAATTATTATGAATTGTTATGAATTATTATGAAATTGTTATGAATTTTTATGTATTGTTATGAATTGTTATAAATTGTTATGAAATTATTATTAATTGTTATGAATTATTAGGAATTGTTATGAATTATTATTGATTTGTTATGATTTGGTATGTAGGATGAGTTCCCATCAGAATTAGCGATCTGATTTGTACAGATTGATTTCTTGTGAGGTATTATGGGATTTGGCTACCCATCGTAGTTCTCGAGTGTTGGATGAGCAGATCCATCTGATTGAGGTGATGAGGATGCATCATTCAGATCTCTATATACGCAGGTTCCGGTTAGACAGATGTGTGAGACAGCATATATTCAAGGTGAGGATGTGGGGTGCTTATCTCGCCGTCGATATACGAGAGGATCGACATTTCATTACGGGGTTGGTTGAGAGGTCGCATCCGGCCACACATACGTTCTGGTTGCCGTTTGGGGAGTGTTTGATCACTCTTCATGATGTGTCGATGCTGTGGGAGATTCCTATTGATGGTATCTCCATTACTTCTGATTAGTTGGGGACTGACACTTGGACGACCGAGCGATCCAGAGCGTATTTAAACAAGTGGCTCGACATGGATATTGCTCCTAAGGCCTTCCGTCAGTCTGGAGTCAAAGTACAGTATATCGAGCAGTACTTGATAGATCACCCGCTTACTATTGACAGCACCGATGAGGAGGTGGAGTGCTTTGCCCGAGCAGTGATTGCTTTTATAGTGACTGAGATTTTGTTACCGGATACATCCGGTAATAAAATCCCTATGAGGATCTTCCGCTTGGTGGAGGACTTGAGGGTCATTAGGCAGTATATCTGGGGGACCGTCGTGCTGTGTAACCTCTATCACAATCTCTGTAGCATTCACATAGACGGGGCAAAGTCGTTGGCTGGCGCGACACGTCTTATTCAGTTATGGGGATATTCGAGGTTGGCTACTATTTCTCCCCATATTCTGCCAACGCCACTTGAGAGTCACTCTGGGCGCCGGGTTGAGGAGTTCCCCGAGGTCTATGGTGTCAGATTCGTCCGGAAGTTGAGGAGCGTCAACCAGGGGAGTCATTCGATTCGGACGATCCGGATGCAGTTAGATGATGTGCGTTCCGAGCAGGTTCGTAATTCGATATTTTCGTATCTAAATAAAAAGTTCGATCGTTCATATTTCAATTTATATCTCTTACGGTTCCTATGTTATGTGTAGTTTGTGTCCACTCCGTACAGTCCAGCCGACATATCTCTGATTAGTCCTGCCGACCAGTTGTTTAGGAACTACGACGGTCCTATATTTTGAATGGATTTTATAGAGCTCGTTCATGCCCGTCGTGTTCGATATCAGTTTGGATACATCCAGCCGATTCCCGATCCAGTCGACAGGGTCAACGAGACGTTGGTTCACGGGACCAGAAGCAGTAGGCGTCGAAAGACGCAGATAGCTGCGTATCGTGAGATGTGGACTTCGAGGAACCAGCACGTCACTGGGGATCCACCTATGCTGGCACAGCAGGTTAGATGGGACGAGGCATATACGGCCTGGTATAATCGGCATCGTCGACCACTTTACTGCCCTTTATTGCCGAGACCGGATAGGGGAGTCACATATGACCACAGCTTGCTGTTGAACTTGACGATAATATTAATTCTTTCACTTTTTAATATTTATTTGTTTATTCGATCGATTAATATAAATTTTTTCTTTAATTGTAAATAGTACCATTGGGTTAGTGAGATGGTAAAAAACTGTGCGACAGAGGAGCAGTGGCGAGGGGCAAGAGTAGAGTTAAGATCATTTCTCCAGTCGAGGCTCGGAGGTCTAGGTGTGCCTGATCCAGAACAGCATTACGAGTGTACCCCGATAGCTACTCAGCCGATGCCAGCACCTAATAGTTTTCAGGGTATACGAGCCCAGAGTAGTTCGCGAGGCACTCAGGGTATACGACCCCCGAGTTTTTCGTTAGGCATTGACAACACACCATAAGACAGGACGGAGCCCGCAAACGAGAAATATTGGAGGACATATTTCGATTACTAAAATTATTGATATTTGTTTTTTTAAAATTCAATTTGTTGTATTACGCGCTTATAAATATATATAAATTTATTAATAAAAAAAATAAAATCAATATATATTAAAACTTTAATAAAAAATTATATTTAATATATACCGGTCTTCGAATGACCGGTATATTCTTAATGACGTGTGATTAACTTTGTTAATTACGCTCGGTCTTTGGAAGACCGATGCCTCAACATACCGGTCTTCCAAAGACCGGTGCCTCATACCGATCTTTGGAAGACCGATGGATGACATTTTCAAAAATTAACTTCCATTTTGTGGCAAAAGCAAAAATTTTCCCCACATTTACACTACAAAAATGGGGGTCTTCCGTAAATTCTTTTTGATGAATGATTTACTTCGAATTAAAACATATCCCATATAAAAATTTGTCTTCCGTAATCAAATTATATATAATTATTTATGTATAATAATTTTGTTAAACTTCTCAATATTACTTTGTCCAATTTTAATTTGGATCATTAAATTAAAATTATTTATGGCATGTTTGATTAATTCATATGAAAATGTGTAGTGAAATTAATACAAGTTGTTACAACATAAACACATGCACCCTATTCATTAAGAAAGTGGAAATGAGCATGTTTTGAGCTAAAATCTTATGGTTTAGGGAATGAAATGGAATGAAACAAAGCATGAAATAAGCCCTAAATAGGTGCTTATCAGCTCTCGCACCAGTGGCGGTTCTTCCTTAGTTGCTTGGCCGAAGGTATGCTCGAAAAAAGAGTGTGGGGGTCTCGGACTGACCATGTTCAGAGACACTAACTGTATGTTCATCCTCAAGCTAGCCTGGGAGCTAGTGTCGGAAACTCCTAAATTATGGAAGGACATCTTCAAGGCAAAATATGATATCTCTTTGGATCAACCAATACTCTCCGGAGGATATGTTAGGGGTTCACATCTATGGAGACACATTAAGCAGCATATCCCTATTGTCTGCAGCCACTCGAGATGGGTTATCGGCGATGAGGCCTTAGTTTCTTTCTGGAATGACTGGTGGTTTCCTCTGGCGAAACCTCTTCTCCACTCCTCCCGTGTGCCATCATCAGCGGATATCTCATCTCTTAGAGTTAAGGATCTTTGCAGCAACTCGGGCAACTGGGACTACGAGAGGCTTATAGCTTAGCTTCCACCAGATCCGGTAGAATTAATCCTCTCTATCCCCCCACCTTCACTTGCTGCGGGTAATGATTGTTGCTCTTGGGTGTATACTGCCAATGGTGCTTTTACCTGCATGCCTGCTTTGGAGAAAGTCATTATTCCCGAACGAGCAACCTTTTCCCAAAACGATGCTAGGTCGTGGAAGTTGATATGGTCACTAGAAGTTCAAGAAACCATCAAGTTATTTCTATGGTGTGCACTTCACGACGTTCTATGGACGGACAACAACAGGTTTCGCAGGAAATTTATGATTCACCTAGCTGCAACTTTTGTGGATAGGATGAGATTGCACTGCATGTGTTACGAGACTGTCAGCGGAGCAGGGAAGTTTGGATTCACTTAACTTCCTCTCTCCCTCACTTGTTTTTCGATTCTCTTTCCATACAGGACTGGATCTCCATTAATTTATCTGGTGCCCCTAACCCCTCTGACTGGCAGGTCTTTTTTGCAACTACATGTTGGCGTCTCAGGAACAAACCGCAACAAAGAGGTTTTCCAAGAAAAAGAGATCACTAACCTTGGCCTGGAACAGTCAATCCTAGCATTCTTTATCGAATTTAAATGAGCATGGGACTATATGAAGACTGGGAAGCTCCTACACGGTTCATCAATCAGGCCTTATGTCCCTCAGCTTACTCAGCATTGGCAACAACAGGGTACCCCAATCTCATGACAGCTACTGGGAAACCTATATCTCCGTAGATGCTATCGTTTGTCGCCACTCCAAGATTGTCGCTTGTGGAGGGGCAATTTCTGACCATGTACAAGGTTGGCTTTTTGGATTTTATATACGCGTTGGATGATGTTCAGTGATTACTACGGAATTCTGGGAATTCTGCACGACATCAACATCGCTCGTCAACATCACTCGTCAACATCACCTCTCAGTTCCCAGAATTCAATCTGACTGCAAGCAGGCCGTTGACCTTATAAATGGCAAAAACTCTTACCTTCTCAATCAAGAGCTCGTCAGGCGAATCCGTTTGGCAATGACCTCTGGAGGTATTGGGACAGTTTACTACATCCCAAGAACACTGAATGCAACAGCTGACTACATTGCTAAGAATGGTTTAAGTTCCTCTGACATGCTGATACACTTTCTTAAAGACCAACCTGTGTTGTCCTCTCCCACCCCTGCGTATCCTGGGGGGTATGCAGAAGCTGAAAATTGCACTCTAAACGCAGTTTGGGCGGGCAGTTTGACAAACTTGGGAGTGTATATTCATCTTCTTGAAGAGACGAACGACAACACCATTTCAGCACCTGCTCCTGCTTGCAGGCGACCTTTTGAACCTCCCTAAATGGGATTTTGTCTTACTATGCACTTGCCTTTTCGCTTCTAATGTATTAAAAAAATGAATTTGAATTCCTCTATTTGAACAGTTGAGTTGTGTTTAACGTCGCCTTATAAGTCACCTTATCAGTCAATTCTGCCTTATAAGTTAATTTGACAAAATAAGTCTATTACGTGAATGTCCACCTTATGACTTATAAGGTGACTGATTTGAAAAGTCATTTTTTTAGCCTGATTACAAAATATAGTGACTTATAAGTCTTTCATTCCAATTTTGCCCTTGACTTTATATACATACACGTCTCTACTATTAGTATATTATTTTCATTGTTCTAAACTCTATTCCTAATATTTAAAATAATAACTATTTATTTAAATAGTAAATTAAAATTATTAAAGCTAAAAATATTTTTTATTAAATAATAATTGTGATATAGGATATTATTAAAAATTGCAATAACAATATAAAATAATGTCCTTTTATGTCATTTTACGAAAATCAGTCGCCTTATCAAGTAAATTTGCGAAACAAGTCTAATCAAATCAGTCACCTTATCAGTCCACCTTATCAGTTACCTTATCAGTCACCAGTCACATTATCAGTCATCAATCACCTTATCAGTCATCAGCACTTTATCAGTCAGATTTGTTAAATCCTAAACACAGCCTTGATTTGAGGAGAATTTTCAACTGTGCCTCTTATTTTTGACTTCGTTGCTAAAATACCCTGCCGCGAGGATACAATCCGTGTGGCAGGGCATCGCACGGACGGAAACTGCGTGGACGCTAATCCGTGCGGTTTCCTTCCACGCACCCTCCTTAATTTGTCATTAAGGAGGGCATGCGGATTCCATCCGTGCGGATTAGCATTCCGCGTGGATGGAATCCGTGCGGGACTTGCCGCCCAATTTTCGCATGCAATTCCGTGCGATTTTCATTCGTGCGGCACCCACTATATAAACACTCCTCCTAGCTTTCATTTACCTACACCTACAAAACAGATATCATACAAAGTATATATCTAGAAGCCTTCAGCGCAGAATTGAAGTGCCGGGTAGAGC
>JAOYMZ010090294.1:0-10849 GCA_025802335.1 Pinguicula primuliflora
TCGAACTTTTGACTGTTTTTCTCCACCTTAATGTGAGTTTTCTCTACCATAATAGGTTTCCTAACATCACACATCACTTTAGGCTTAATACCAATAATCTTAGCATTTTTAATAGACTCCACCTCAATTTGGGATATTAACACAAGTTGACAAAACTGAAGCTCTACAAGTATTGTGTACATTGTCACATTTATCATCATAAGTGGGAAAATTAGAGACAAAACAAGCAACCCCGTCAACTTTCCTTTCCTCATTCCGAGAATTTCTTGTATCTTCAATAGAATTTAAAGATCTATATAGCAAATAAAGCCCCAAAGCCTTTAGTAGCTGAAAAAATAAATTTTCTACCTCGAAAAATCTTAATTTTCCCATTATCTCCGTGATATCTACATCCAATGTGATATCTACATCCAATGTTATCAAGAGCACTCAGAGAGATTATATTTCTATTTAAATCAGGACATATCTAACCCTACTCAACAAAATATTCTTCCCATTTCCTAACTTAATAGGAATATCACCAATGCCGCAACCTTACAAGTACTATCATTTCCTAAGCATGCCTTTCCTAAATAAGATCCTGAAAAATTAACAAATAAGTTCTTATTGGAACTAATATGAAAGACACAGCCCAAATCAATAATCCAACCTTCAACCTTAGAAAATCCAGAAACATTCAAGACATCAAAACAATTTTGCCTAATTTCTACAACATTATTCACATTATTCATTTGATTTTCAAATTCACTTTTCTTCTTTTGCTAAGCAAAACAATTTCTCCTAATATGCCCAAGTTTATGAGAAAAATTACACTTAGGAATATTTCTTTTGCTTCTAAAATTCTGTTTTTCAAATCTCCTAAAGTTTTTATTTTCTTTAGCATTTACAAATAATGCATCAGGCTTATTTATCATATTCTTCAATTCTAACTCACGTGATTTCAAACCAGAAATAATCACATCTAGTTTTGGCACAAAACCAGAATATTGCAATGCATTTTTCACAACTAAATATTCATTGGATGTAGAATTTAACAAAATCATAGACAACATATCTTCATCTAATTGATACTTAGTTCCTCTTATAATTTGAGTCAATTTGTAAAATTCATCTAAATTTTCATCAATTGTTTTTGCAACATCCATTTTAAAAGTAAATAATGAATGTGCCACTAAAAATAAATTTGCTACAGATTTAGAAGCATAAAGATCAAACAGTTTATTACCATCAATCAAAAATCGGTAAAACTTCTAACGTTATGTTCTTCAACCGGTAAATTTCTTCCGTCAAAGATCTCTCTCCCGCTGGTGAATTCACCACTGACATCAACGAGGCATCCCCTCCGAATCCGATCAAAATCCACAAAACCATGTTCACGGCAACATATTTAGAGAGATTTGAAATTGCAAGTGTGTCAACTTTGGCGCTGCTCATCTTGCAGTATATTTGAAAGTTCAAGCATACAGTTCCACAGCTGCGTTCTATTCCAAACACATCTATAATTCTGTAATAATATGATAAATAATTCTGTCCCACCGATAGAGCTATATGTAAATGACAATCTTTGAGGAACTTTATTGTTCTTCTTTCTTTTGTCAAAAATAGGTTCATCACACACAACATAATGCAACAAGGATGCTTACTAAAATCTGCACTCTTAAACACCAGTGTAATCTGACCAGCGTCATCTGGTAGTATTACCAGCCAAGTTGAAGTACATTAAACAGAGTTGAAGTACATTAAATAGAATAGCAGACTTTCAAAAGAAAAATGATCGATTTCGCAAAAAGTTTATGTAGATTGACTATAAAGCTTCATTCCGCAGGAAGGTAAATATCCTATACGAACATCAATAGAGCAGTTTATGGAACATCAAAAACCACATGGTGGGAGTTCCCCACGTTCAGGGTAGGAGAAAAATTTGTGATTTTCGATTTGGGGTCCTCAAAATAAGGGAAATTAATGTAAAGTTACAAAAAATTTAATGATGTGTCAATGTTATCCCACTGTAAACAAGAATACCGAATATTGATTGACTTATCCTATATTTTTATAATCTCACTCAATCCATGTAGTTATTTGTCTAGCGAACGAGTTGATTAATTCTTAATCTCAAGTAATCCCACATTGTAGGATTAATAAGGATAGTGTGTATCCCACTACCAAATGCACCCTAAAGGATTTTGTGGCAGCTGAAGGATTTTAGCATCGGATTTCGATTAAGTGGGTATTTTTCTGGACGGCTAAGATAAATTTGTCTAGGAAATATTCAATTGTCCCGGAAATTGAAGTCAAGGTGCAGAAAATTTCTCATTGTGTCGGACCATTATCAATGTCTTGAAGCAATTCCAGCATACACTCGGTGTTAGTCATTATGAATGTTGGTCGCTCTCGAAGGTTCACGGTTGCTCTTGAACATGTGTACTTTTGGCCGGAAGATGAAAAAGACACTGAACACTTACTCGAAGAAGAACTTGCATACGAGAGAAAATATTTCATGTGGAGGCTAATTCTCTAGTGCATGTAGAACCATAGACTAGACCATATTTATAGGAGACTCCAAGAGTCTGTCTCCCATTAAAACCACAAATTGTAATGGTAATGAATGTTCCATAATTATTTAGCCCACAAACTATTTCTTGCTCAAAAAATATGTCAAATTGATGTTAATATTTCCATTGACCAAAAAATAAGATGGACCTCAGCAATATGGTAACCTCTATGCTGTTTTCATCGCTACGAAACTTGGACTGAATGGTAAAAGGTTTGAATTCACTCATTTTGATCTAGTTCATAAGCCAAAGGATCTGGCCGAGAGGCTCAATGAAAAGCCAGTGGAGGGCTACAACCTGAATGTTAATGTAGCTCGATTCCATGGGAGGAAACCAGTCGACCCTAAGCCATCATCTGATACTACCAGCAAGAAAATTACCCCGTCCCCGGATCTGAGGACATGCAATGATGGTAATATCTCTAGAGCAAGGGTATCTTTTGCAGAAGCTGTGAATACTAAAGGAGATGCAGTTCCAAAGGCCAAAGAGTCGCATATTGACCCCTATCGGCTCCTGAAGACAAAAGGTGGATTAGAGGAGTTGTTGTAGTGGACCTTAAACATGGCGACATCAATGAAACAAGCTAAAAATGAAAGCATCTGGCTTTATAGATTTCTCACTCGTACTGATATCTGGTGAAAAGGCCATAATTCAAGGACTTAATGAAGATCATAAAGCTCGCTTAATAGATTTTGCAATCCAGAGACAGAACACAATATTCTCTATAAGCCTATAGATGGGAGTCAGACTCGAAATTAAGTTGTCGATGAGTTTGGATAAGAATAATGGGAATTCCCTTCATCTGCTGTAACGAAAGGACTCTATATTCTATAGGCTCTAAACTGAGCGAGGCGGATAAAATTGGTGAAGACACTCTGGGTCACAATAACCAGTTATGGTGCAGACTGCTACAGTTAACGGCTTCCTGGGGAAAACTGGATGGAATTAAGGCCATCATAGTGGATTTAAGATCATACGAGATTGAGATTTCTTAAGAAGATGTCTTGAGTACCGATTGCAGACCCTGATAGCCAAAATTAGGGATCTCATAGCGGCTGGAAAAAATGGTGTACCGGACATTTCTCCAGCAATGTCAACCTAGGATCGGGAACTGGAAAGGGTGGCAATAACTGACGAACCTAGATCCCCATGTGATCTGGCCGCTAACCAGAAATTGGTTGCAGCAAATGATGATTTGAGTGGCTCGGGATATGTTTGATAGTTAATTGTTTTATTTGTGTATGAATGTGAAACAAGAACACAAGAATTTTTACGCGATTCGAAAATTTTCTACTCCACCAGAGATATCTTCTTCTCCTTTTTTTTCTTGATTTCTCCTTTTGTTTTGCACATACGTTTATATAGAATTTACATCATTGAGTCTTTCGCATCTCCACTACCCGAGAATCCCGTTAGACATGAGATCATGGGATAAGGAAAGATTTGGGTGAGATCTTCCCAAATCTTACATTATCTTTACATCACATTTTCTCAACACTCCCCCTCAAGTTGAGTGTAGGGTACCCAATACCTAACTTGCATAATAATTCATGAAAGAGTCGTCCATTTACTGCCTTAGTCAAGATGTCTGCAGGTTGATCTTCCGATCGGACAAAGGGGAACGTAATGCATCCACTCTCAAGCTACTCCTTGATAAAATGACGGTCTACCTCCACATGTTTAATCCTGTCGTGTTGGACTGGATTTTACGCAATCTGAATAGCGGCACAATTATCACACATTAGGGGGCATGCCTGCGACGACCCCAGTCCCAATTCTGTCATCAATTTCTTCTTTTCCATTCAAGCAAAACGTAGAAAAATCAAAATGAATGGCGTCCATTGTCTAATGGATAGGACAGAGGTCTTCTAAACTTTTGGTATAGGTTCAAATCCTATTGGACGCAATTTATTTCCATCACCATACCTCGGAATCATACTTCAGCACTCGATAACGCCACCACCTTCTATTTCTTGCTTCTCCATATGACTAAATTGCCACCGACGATAGTAAAATATCCAGCCGTAGACCGCCGATCTACTAGATTACTAGCCCAATCAGCATCTGTGTATGCCTCAACTCTCAAATGTCCATTCTTCCAAAAGATGATCCTAGTATCTGGGGATCCCTTCAAGTATCTCAAAATTCTCAACGCTACTTCCATGTTATTTCTTTGGGGGTCATGCATAAATTGACTAACCACCCCCACACCATATGCGATATCCGAGCGTGTGTGTGCCAAGTATATAAGTTTTCCCACCAAATGTTGATACCTAGCTCTATTTGCATTCTCAGCTCCTTCTACACATCTCAGGCCATGACCCATCACCATAGGTGTGTCCACGGGTTTGCATTCCAGTAATCCGATTTCAGCTAGCAAATCCAAGATATACTTCCTCTGTGAGATGCAGGTGTCGTGTCGTGACTGAGATACCTCAATCTTTAGAAAGTATTTAAGCACCCCCAAATCCTTCATTTCAAATTCCTTGAATAGATTCTCCCTTAAACATTCGATCTCAGCTGCTTCATCTCCCATAATAATAATATCATCCACATGTATAATAAGACAAGTGATCCCTTCCCCTCGACGCTTCAAGAAGAGAGAATGATATGCATTGATCTGACAATAACCATATTTCTTCATAGCCACAGTGAATCGATCAAACCGCGCCCGAGGAGACTGTTTCAAACCATAAAGAGATTTTTTCAACCTACATACCTTATTCGAAGCAAAATCATCAGAAAAACCAGGTGGTCCTTCCATATACACGTCTTCATCTAAGTCTCCATGAAGGAATGTATTCTTCACGTCGAACTGATGCAAGCATCAACCTAGATTGGCTGTAATAGAAAATAGAACCCGAATAGTATCCTGTTTGGCTACTGGAGAGAAGGTCTCAGAATAATCGATACCATAAGTCTGTGTATATCCTTTAGCAATGAGACATGCCTTGTATCTCTCGATTGATCCATCTGCTTTCCTTTTAACAATATAGACCCATCTGCACCCAACTGGTTTCTTTCCAGAGGGTAACCCACACTTTTCCCATGTCTGATTTTTCCTAAGAGCTTTCATTTCTTCTTCCATTGCATTTTTCCATTCAGGACTTCGCATAGCTTCTGTTTCATTTCGAGGCACATCATCATGTATATAGCTGTAGTGAAGGCTTGCGCACTTTTAGTCAAGCTCCCCCTGACCAGATCAGCCAAGGGGTACTTCTGAGACTTTGGACAATGATCAGGAGTGTACTTTTTTGGCTTCAGACCCCTAGTGGACTGAGTAGGTAGAGTGTACCTGGGTGTCTCTGGGAGTCCTGCATCATAATCAACAACAGAATCTAGAACAGAATCACGAACAGAAGTCTCAGGGGAAAGTGTACTTACTTGGTCACCCATAGACGAAACTAGCAGAGTGGCTGCTCCCGGTTTGGGTGCACTTTGTCAATCTCGTTCACTTACAAAGACGGCCTCCCTGTCTCGTGAGACGGGGTTTGTGCATGAAGCACTGCGTGAGGCACATGAGTCACTGTAGACAATTTAGCTCGTGCATGAGGCACATGAGACGCATGCTGCATCAGAGTAGTGTGACATGAATTTGGGCTGAGCACATGAGGCGCAGGGATCGGCTATGGCGGCTCTGTGGAAAGAGAGGATACGAGCCAATCAAGAGGGTCTTGCTTCTGGTCTGTCTTCTCCCCCTAACCCCTAGATTGGGACACATAATAATACTCTGTCTCAATGAAGTTACAATCCAAAGTAGTAATAAGGCGACCCGTTCGAGGCTTAAAACATCTGTAGTCTTTCTGAAGGCCCCCATGCCCCACAAACACACATTTCTCCGCACATGCATCAAATTTAGTACGATGAGTTCTAGAAAGATTGGAGAGATAATGAATCAACATTTATCGCAGTCTGAGTTTGGCACAAGTTGGTACCTCCAAAAATTGTGGCATTTTGACGGAAGGCACTGCAAAATCACATCCCTATAGCTGACAATTTGATCCGTAGAGGTGTGAATTATCCCACAATAATCTTCCCCCATTGCCAGACGAAACACGAATCCAGGGAACACCCCTTCTTGTCTTGCCTGCTGGCCATACAATTCTGGAATTCTAGCCTCAATTAGTTGGCACTACCAGCAGGCATGGTAAACACGTTGGCAAATTTGCCCGATAAGAGGATCCTCAGAAAATTGGAGTGATTTGGCCATTGACATGGCAGGAAGCAATATGGCCTTTCTTTGGGAGATGAGGAACTCGACAATTTTCCAGCAGGAGCTGCCAAATATATTATGTGCCCTGGAGCTGCTGAAATTACACACTTGGGCCATATTCAGAGTAAATAAGAATCTGGGCTTTGGTGAATATTATAGAGATCTTTTGTATTGTCTATGAATACCACTTGATTAAAAGTTGGTGAAATGTAAATATGTATATACATTTTTAGACATAAAATATACATTTTTAGCAATAAAATTTTCATTAGCTACCAAAAAAGACTTAAGGTCAATCCCCATTTGATAACGCGCGATGCCCGACGAGCAACACTCGTAATCAAACTTAGGTAAAAAAACATTTGATTACTAACTTTAAAAACATGATATCATAGCATATTGACACTTGTTATTATAATTTGGCCCCTTATTTTTTTTTATAAGTGATGTTTTTTATGTATGTTTCCACAGAGTTTTTTTCACATGCAGGACTTATTGTGCGGAGTTAATGCCTTACAGTGCCGAATTGTTTTCTTAACCGTCGGATCGTCATCTAACGGTCAAGATCATTTCATTAATAATTTTTTCTCGTAGGTCAAAATTTGCGACCAAATCCGCGGGTCGCGTGTTTTAGACCCGGGAGAAAATTTTCTTTTTTTTATTCGTTTTGACCCCAACCCCATCGCCGTGTAGACTGAAGCTGTCGAGATCCGCCTCAAATTGAACTGGTGACTCTAGCCGTGAAGCTGCCGGCGTTGCCACATAAATCCGACGAGCCAACCATGGACACAGAAGGAATTGCCGAGTCTACATCCACCGAGCCAACAACCACCACCGACGCCGAACGAAAGTGTCGGAGAAATTGCTATTGCAAGGATGAGATGGTGCCGAGGACAGGTTTAACTTGCCAGATCATTTTATTTTTAAGTAGATTGATCCTAACCGTCGGATATTGATCCGACGATCAAGAAAATAATTCGACATCATAAGCCATTTTTTCACAGCATTAGTTCGGTAGCAGAAAAAAATTGTGTTTCACCGTGGTCTTATACAATGTATGAGCTCATTACACCACAACTCAAGACTGATGACTGTGTCTATCTTTCTCCTCAGTCAAGCACTAACTAGTAACTATGTGTGGAGCTGAATCTTCTCTAATGTTTTCTTTATAGGTTCTTGTTCTTGCCCACTGCCTCATTTCTCCTTTACCAAACATACCAACATACTGTCTGCCAGAGCAAAGCCCAAATTCTCCTTAATTTGATATTTTGGGATCCTTCATTGAGGAATTGAGAGATTTTCTCCATTAATTTCGAGGGGATTTGCTTGCAATTGCAGCCACACTATACACATTCTCCACAGTCTTTGGGCAGTCTTGACATTGCACGAAGAGATTGAGCCTCTTATATTTAATATATTAATTTTTTTGTGATTGAATTCTACATCATATTGTCAACATTTCATTGTTCACACATAATTGTGTACGAAAAAAATTATGTAATTTTAACATTATTATATCAAATAATATTTCATATACAGTACATTGTGTTTGGTTCATTCGATAATTGTAATTTCAATGTGAAGTGTGAATTGCGGGCCATTCGTAAAGTAACCTTATCTGAAATCTGTTTTTGAAAAGTAACCTTTTAAAAAAAAATTGCAAATGTAACCTCCATCTTTAAAAATAAATCAAAAATTGAATATATTTAAGTTTACGACTAAACGGTTACTACTAAACAATCACTAACGTAACCACACTCATTTCCACCAAACCTATCTACGACCGTACAGAAACATGGTAACCGGAAAACCGAAAACCTGTATTTTTTTCGGTTTCGTGTTTACATTTCTTCACCCTTCCCTGCTAAATGACGGGTCCGAAAACGTATTCAGAGAGTAAGATACAGAGATCATCGATGGGCCCAGCAAAAAATGAGTGCATTTTAAGCTGGTTTATTTGTTGAAGTGCATTTGACTCCGTGTTCTAGCTGATTTATGGAACTATCGTTACAATCGAGAGATGAGTCATGCATTTTCTTGTGAGATTTACACTTCCGTATGGTATTTACAGTAGGATCGCTTCATTACATTATAAGAATGAGAACGTGAAAGTGAACGGATTGTTTCGTGTCTCACGCGACTAGTCGTCGTTCATTCATTCGGTCTTAGCACGACCAATTTCGTCGTGATACCCGACTCTATGATTTCCCCACATTTACATACGATGCTCTGTTTTCTATTGTTTGCAGATGATGATGAATGATGATGACTCTATTTTATAGGATTCCAAATTTTTTGGAAGTAAAAGATCATCCATAATCATACAACTATCCGTAATTTACAAAATCTTTCCATCTTTAAGATGTTTGTTACCGAAATTGACTACCATCACTGGCCGGACTCATCCATGAATCCGGCTAGGCAGTGGTGATGGTGCCAGACTCTTCCTTGAAATCCGTGAATATGGGGACCGCACTCTCCATGAATCATTGGACGAGTCGGAGTATTCGGTGGGTAGCTCATCAATGTCTTCATCGCCTTCGTCGGAGTTCTTATTTTTATCGTCCTCCTCCTCAGTGTCCGTTCTCATTTTTATCGTTCTCCTCCTCAGCGTCCTTTTCGTCAATTTCATCGTCGTCGTCATCTCCATCATAATCTTCATTTCCATCATCGTCACCATTATAATCGTCATCTTCGTCGTCATCCTGATCCTCCTCCTCCTCACCGTCTTCATCCTCCTCCTCATTGTCCTTTTCGTTGTCTTCATCCAAGATAATGACGACTGGAGAGTGGGGACATCGGCTTTCACGTGCGCAGGGGTAAGGGTGACTGTAATGACTGCTTGCGCAGCAGTAGGGGCGGCAGCAACATTGGTGTGCGTGGGAGTAGGGGAGGCTGCAACGTCGACGTGCGTGGGAGTGAGGGAGATATCGTGTCGTTGTCGATTCGACATTTTTATTTTTGCAAGTTCAGCAACAAGATGAAGAATTTAGAGGATGAGCTCGGTATTATTAATAGTATGAGCGCGATAACATCACGTCTTTTCATATTCTACTTTTTCATACGAATCGACAAGGCAGAATAAACACAGCAGTCGATACAATCCCGACATCCCGAAAACAACATTTGTGCTCAAACAAAGCATTCGACACAACCCCGACCCATCGTGTTTATCTCGGAAGAAGCTTTCGTGCATAGCTATCCTGTAATTAGCACAACATCTGTGGTTATTCTATTCACGTCTGACGGTACATCACGCTATTTCAGGATCAGTGATGAAAACCATGGGAGCATCTTACTGTTTTATTAATTCCAAGTCATTGTAGAGATTTTATATACTGGATGAAAGGGATTGACTGATTGATAATAATCATGAATTTGTCTTACTGAGGCATTCGTTGCTAACTCGACAAGTCGTGTCAATTTTGTCAAACGCATGTTTTTTTCATAATTAATATCCTGAATAGCCTAGTAGGAACTAACACACATCAGTCGATCCGACAGAGACCCAACGTGGTTAACCCATCGAACCATTCATGCTCCAACTATTCTTTAATAAAAAAACATCCGAGGAGACTGCTTTAAATCGTTGACTACAGCTGATCCATGCCTCAAAGCACTGATTAATTCAACTTTTCATCTTAATTCTTAAATAAGCCTGGATTAAAGAGCACGCACACACATCTCGAATAGTGGATTCGTTCCTCTCACCGAAGTCGAGGCTCTGACGTTACGTATAAACCCAACCAAAAGAGCAATTATTATTCAGCAGACCCTAAACTGATTTGCTCATGCATGTATCACCCAACCATACGTGCTTGACACGTATAGGTTCGGAACGGTGCACTATATCGCGCGACCATACATTCTGCACACCTTCCAAATGAAATGGCTCTCTTGCTCTCTAAAGTGTCTTTCCGCCTACTCCTAAAGGCTATATGTGTCTTTTCGTCTTCAATTATGCGCCCCTTGCTAAGGGCATCAGTCAACAACGCGACTGATAAGCGCCTATTTAGGGCTTATTTCATGCTATATTTTAGTCCATTTTATTCCCTAAACCACAAGATTAAAGCTCAAAACATGC
>JAOYMZ010090305.1:0-10848 GCA_025802335.1 Pinguicula primuliflora
AAGGATTCCCGTCGTCATCGGTGGTCTGGTTCTCATTAGAGTAGAGGAATCTTTAGTCACGTGGGGTTCTTTGAGTCCCCAATTATTCTGAACCATTAGATTTTAAATTAAGGGTCAAGATTTGTTTGTACAGGAGATAGCAATTTGTCCAGCCCCTTATTGTACAGGAGGTGATCGGTAGTCGAAAAATAGGAGAAAACCACAACGCACACAGCAACGTAGGGAAAAAAAGAGAAACCCACAACCGGACAAAATAGACATCAACTTAGTGCCGTTAAAGATGACGGAACGGAAAACATGAGCTAAAATGCAAAAGAAGGGGAAAAAAAACTGGAGAAGACGACAACGCACAGCAACATAGGAAAAAAAGTGAAACCCACAACTGGACAAAACAGCAAGGAAATTAATTGACGGTGACGGTAATGGCTCCCTGTATTTATTAGTTTTTCTTTGTTGAAATGGTGTCAGATTTTTAACACAAACTTTAAAAAACTGAATGCTTGTTGTCGCTGTATTGCAGATAATAAAAGTCAACAGTGACACGAATTGTCTAGAATTCAAGACGCAATGGGAATCAATATTGTGTAAAAGGAACAAGAACTTGAAATTGCGGGCATCACATCTGTCGTCGACTGATTTTGTATCCGTCAATAATAAATCTCACATTAAATTCAATCTATTAGTCGGTTGTGAAAGAAGAAGATGGAAACTCGGTGCGACTTTCTTTTCAATCAACGAAAACTTGGTGCGGCGGCTTGCACCGACTTTCCAGCATCTCGTGCATTTGGAAAGCCAATGCTTGCTCATTATGTTTTAACTTCAAAATTAAGCCACTGGCTTCCAAAGCCCGGTGATTATTAATACCGATTCTCGGAAGTCCAATGAGAAATACCACTCTTACAAAGGACAGTGCATGTCAATTTACAAAAAGTGGTCCTACATCGTGACAAACAAATTTGCCAAGTTAATCGTGGGCAAATTTTTAAATATTATTTAACTGATGCGCAAATTAGTCATAAAAAGTTACAAAGGTTAACGTGCATTTTGTAGTTCAACACCAGTTAGCAAAAACCCTACTAACTTTGCTAGCTTGCATCGACTTTTTAAGGAAAAAAATGATTATATCTGGTTGGATAAACTTCAAGTGATCAAGATTAGAATTATACATAATTATACACTTCAGTGTTCACCATCTGAAGATTCTTAATATCCGACCTACTTTAATATTTAGATTTGGATAATATGGACAAAAGTTTGTATACTTAAATGAGCACAATCTTGATTTTTGAATTTTTTTTTGAAAGTTAATTACCAAAAACCTTTTATGAAGGTATTTATATATTCAATAATAATAGATGTACATATATGTACATCTATTATTATTGCTATATATTTTAATGAACACAAAACAAATTCTCAATAATTTAATTTTTTTTTTGTTAATTACATAAATAATTCTGGGGTTTCTATTATAGTTTTGCAAAACTTCAGGGGCACATCATGCAATTTCACAATCTCCCTCCAAAATTTACTTTGTGGACTCGCGCTTTATAGCCTTTCCCTTACCCGGTGTCTAGGGTTAGGTCTGATTCCATTCGTATCACCAGTCCGGTGTAGGGATTAAGCGGGCAAACATTCGGGAAGTAGAAAGGCGCGGGAAGACTATGGGACGGTACCGCAGCAGAAGCCGTAGCTTAAGCCCGGCAAGGCGGAAGCGTTACGATGAACCACGCGGCCGCGGCCGTGATCGTAGCTCTCCTGCCCCAACCGGCCTTCTTGTTCGCAATATCTCTCTCAGCGCTAGGTTGTTTGTTTTCCGAAAAAGGAACATACATTTTTTCAATTTATGTTCCGCTATTATATAATACTAGAATATATATTGCATTTATGCTGAGAATGCTGAAATTTTCTTAGAAACAGACGCGTTGAAGTTGACCGTTGGAGAGTGAACAAATATTTGAACACTGCATGCCATGTGTTTCCCATTTTTTTAGATTTGTAAATTGCTAGGAGTGAGTTGTACTTAAGGTGGCTAAAAAATGACAAGTTATCTGGATTAGATCGTAACGTGAGAGTGGCATAAGGAATGATGAGATTTTAATATAATTAAACGAGTCATTTGATGTGGTGGATTTGAGTTGAATGAACTGTTACATGAAAATCTATTGTCAAGTGCCTGGATTTCGGAGCATTCACAAAGTCAATGTTTGTTATTTAGTTCGTAGTCATTACTTATATCTTCTTATTGTTTTGAATTGATTTTATCTTGTCTTTCTCGGGTAATAAATTCAATTGATCAACGATCCATTTAAGAATTGATAGGAGTATGTTGCGAGATGACTATTATCGATCAGGAGATTTCAAATTTTGGGTGAACATCACTGGCTCTGCTTTGGTTTTGGTTGATTGCTTTTTTTGCTAGTGGAGCTAAAAGTTCCAATTTGTTTGCCATCCTATCTGTATTTGTGTAAAGCATTTGTCTCAGTGTAAGTTGAATTAACCATGTTGCTGTACTTTCTCTGAAGACCGGAAGACCTAAGAGTTCCTTTTGAAAGATTCGGTGCAGTAAAGGATGTGTATTTACCAAGAAATTACTACACGGGGTATGGGCTCTGTAAAATTTCATGTCCTTCTGGCATCTTAATTCTTTAACAATTGCGGCAATATTGGCGCTGGCCCTGCAGGGAACCTCGTGGCTTTGGATTTGTGAAATACCGTTACCCTGAAGATGCAGCTGATGCAAAAAGTCAACTGGATCGATCAGTTATCGGTGGGCGTGAAATAAGGATTGTGTTTGCTGAGGAGAACAGAAAAACGCCTCAAGAAATGCGTAGGGTGACCCGTACGAGGTGCAAGATTTTTCTCCTTGGGAGTCGCACCGTTATATGGAAGTTTCATCTGCATGTAGCGGTTGCTTAATTTGTATATGTTGATCTTACTTTGCAGCTCCCGTGGAAGCCATGGAAACCATCGGAGACGGAGTCCATCTTACTCGCCTGGACGGAGACATCACTGTTAGTGGAAATTCTCCCTCTTCTTTCGGATATGAATGGAGATTTGGTTAAACCACATGATAACTGATATTGGTCATTTCTTAACCGGGTGAAAAACTGCTGATTGTTACACCACGTTATATCATGTTTCTTACAGATATATACTTCTGTATAATAAATATCGCATAGTGTTTCTGAAATAATATTGTTGAATACCTTGCAGACTATTCACGCTCCCCTTCTCCTGCGAGGCACAACTCAAGGTTTGTTTTTATCGGCATGACGAAAAATCCAATTGTTTTCTTACGCCCGCCCTTTATTTATATCAAAAGTTGTCTATGTTAACATTTTAATTTCTCTAAAATTATTGTCAGCTTTATATCAAAAGTTGTCTATGTTAACATTTTAATTTCTCTAAAATTATTGTCAGCTTTCAGTCGAATGCTTGTTCTTGCTTTTTCCTTGTCTTGATTGTTGGTTGTTTCTGTTGCTTGCAACTTACATGTTTTGTCATCTGTTCAACTTTCAATTTTCTACCATATTTGGCTTGTTATGCTTGAAGAACCCGTGAAAGAGTTTAGGGTTTCTTCTTTTCGGTTCTCGTGGCCAACAGGTTAACAAGAATTTAAGATGCTTGAAAGGAAATTTTTGGGTGTGAGAAGGAGTAGATCTCTTCCTTTAAAAACTCATATTTACCTGTCTAAGTTCTAAGCAGTTCCGTATGGTGTGGTTTGTTGGATTCTTGTGTATATTTTGTGTTATAAAATATTGAGTTCTGTTTATTTAAATAGTCTTAGTGATGGTTCCAACATTTTTTCTTGATCTGTATGTCACATTTCTAGCGCATTAGATGACACCCGTAAAGAATTCAAGGGTAATAAAGAGAATGAGTAAAGAATTATAAAGTCGAAGAGTGCTTGCTATATATTATTTGTCAATGCCTCTCAAGAATCTGAATCCCTTATTGTCGATAAACTCCATGTTCTATGGCATTGAGTTTATTTGTACCTTTGGACTCATATTCATAAGGCACTTGCTTAAATTGCACGCGAAGCCAACATGGTATGGTATTTGAAATAATTACACTAGTAAAGAACTTTTTCTTGTCTCGCTTATTAGTTGGTTTCTTAATGTTGCATACTATCCAGTTAAAGAAAGAATCTAAAGCTTATAGTTGGCCAAAGAAAGAACTCATCTTCAAAGATGCAAAGCCTTTCAAGTTATTATGATTGAAGTATGCTGATAATGCCAAGAAAAAGATAGTATGAGGTTTCTAACTGTTGGGGCAAAGGACAGCTGGGTGTTTCAGATCCTTGATGAACCTCATCTCTGCTATAGAGCGTTAAACCATGTGTGGATCAAAGTTTATAGTTTTTCCGAGTTCTGAAAATATGCAGGTAAACGTCATGCTTTAGTAATTAGATTCTCCAGAGTAAGTCTTTTACTTATCACTATGAGGATTGTTCTCAAGTGATTCAAAACAAGAGCACTTTGAATTTGATTTCTTTGGAAGACTTCCTTGAACAAACTTATTCGTATGGGAATTGGAGGTTTTATGAGCGTGTTAATGCATATATCATGTGGCATGCGACTCATACTTGAATTGTGATTTAATGCTGTAATGTCGTCTTACTAGTTCTTATTTTCAATTTGGGAAGGTACCATGGAGCGAGGGTTGACTACTACTCTCCACGCCGCGCTGGGTCTGTGCCTAGATCAGTTTCTCCCAAGGAGGAGGGTAGGCCTTACAGGTTTCAGGAAAGGTCCCTTAGGCATACAAAATCTCGTTCTCGCTCCATGTCACCAAATGATCCAAAAACCCGTGGGCCAAATAACCGTTCCTATTCTCCCAGAGGAAATGGTAATGCTGCACAACTGAGTCCCGGAGTCCAGCCAGGACTCATTCATGATCATAAAAGGTCCGTCCCGGTTGAGCTTCGTTAGAAATATAAATGAAAGGGGTGGGGGGAGAAATGCTATCATGTGAGATTTTTTCTATTATTTTTCTGCTTCCTTGCCTTTTTTATAATATCAAAATTTTTCTTCTGCTCAGTAGTCCTTGCTGAACGCTCGTATGGTTTTGTTGTTCTCGCCATGGCTGGTTTGGCCCTTGGGGTGGTATGTTTTGGAAGTTTTGTGGAGCATCCTACTGTATATTCTGGAGGATGGGGAGAACTGATTTTCATGTTGTCGAATATATTACTTCTCTAGTTTGCCAAATTTTTATGCAAGTTATCAACTCATTTATAAGCTATGACCTGGTGTAGTTTGTTTCATTTTATCTTTGCACTAGTGTAGCAAATTATCAGTAGGTGGATTTGATGCAAGTGAATGTTTTGAACTCCAATCGTATTTGCTTCACGAACACAAGTACATATAAAAATTTAAATTGTTACTGATCTTGTAATTTATCATGACGAATATGCTTCGTAACTGGTCATAAATTTTTATTTTAGCTCTTGTTATACATTGTTTAAGGTTAGGGTTAAGTTTGTTGCTCTTAATGTGCTTGTATAATAGGGTTTTATTTTTTTTGGGCGGTTGAAGATTCCGGAATTGAAATTCATGATCGGTTCCACATCGTTTTCGATGCGAGGATTTCAAAATCGATTTTATTTTTTATTTCATCGGCCAGAAAGTTTTCAAAAGACTAAAATATCGAAAAGTTAGATTGGAAAAAGTTGGTCACTTATAGTGCTCGTATTAAAATTCAATGGCGGATACTGGATTGTAATTTGTGACTGTATGTTCCGGATGTATATCCTGGACGGATAATTGTGGACAAGGTATGACATGGAGTCTTCATTGATTTACTAAGTGAACAAGAAAAAAAAAAGTGAACAAGAGATCCTCGTGAAAGATATAAAAGGGCGTGTCATGGTCATTGTTCTGAAAGGTATTAAACGTTCGTATAATGGTTTAAGGGAACAATTAAGCGTGAGGATGAGTGATGCTTATGTGATGCTTCGGCAGGCAAGTAGACTAACATCCCAAACATAGATTTAAGGAAAGCTGTGTGCAAGTTTGTTTTCATTAACTTCAATGAGTTCAGATTCTATGGTCAGTTTTCTTGTTGTTAGTTTTCCTGTTGTCAGTTTTCTCAATTCATGTACAATTTTTTCAATTAGCCATCCATTTTCGAAATTGGTCGCACCATTAGAAAGTTTATACATTGTAGATGAAAATGCCCATGTGTTTGGTCTGGTTTCCGGCGACGAAGTCGCCGGAAATTTCTAAAACCCTACTTAGGACTACTTAACCCAAGGGGATTTATAACCCTCCGTTAAACGGTGATAATATCGTCGGAATATCACCAAAACTTGAACATATGCAATTCAATGTATAAGCTTTCCAATGGTGCGATCAATTTCGAAAACGGATGGGGTTAATTGAAAAAATTGTTCACGCAAGGAAAAACTGACTACTGTAAAACTGACCATAGGAACGATTCTGTATATATATATAAAGAACTATATATAAACAACTATATATATTAACAGGAAACATACCTCGAAAATTGGGATACAACGACGGAATTGGTAATGCAAGGTCAACGGCAACGTGAAGGCAAATGACGATGGCAACAACAAGGCGACAGTGAACGGCGACAGCGACGACGAATGGAGATGGCGAAAATGAGTGGAGCCAACGACGTACAAAAGGCTACGGATGATAGCGATGGCATGGACGGTGGCGGAACGGAGACGGCAACGGCAGCAGCGACGAGTAGATCTAGAAAAATTGCCGAAAAAACGTGGAAGGAGAAAAAATGGAGACCAAACTGATAAAGACACGCACCACTTTTCCACAAAGCGGTACTGTTTGCACCGGCCTCTGGAAGACCTGTACTACCTAACTACCGTAATTAAGACTCTTAATCATCACCGATCATCGGAAGATCGGTGCGGGTTGGTACCGCTCTCCTGAAGACCGATGCATGACATCGATATTTGGAAGAGCAGTAAGTGCTAAATAACAAAAAGAGAGTAACCAACACTGCAGTAAGACAAATTTGCCCTTGAGTTAGATCATCAATATAAAATGAAAAGGTTGAAAAAAGGCAGTGAAATATCTTTTTTTCAGAAGGGTGGTTGGCTGCATATATCCCGTACCAAGATCAGTGTTCGAGTACAATAGAAAGTACTGGCTGGTCCCTCCCTGTCAGGCAGCACTCTTAAACGGGTGCTTAGCAGCATTCAGGCAGGGCGGAAAGGGATCATCCAGTGCCTAGGTGGTAGACCTATCGATCAGTCGGTAGGCGGTAGACGTATTGATAGGTCGGGAAAATGTTATCGTTACTGATAACCGAACTTCGATGATAGCGATAACCGACGGTAATCGATCGGATTTTTTTAAATATTTTTATATTAATATCATATAATAAATATTGTTTTTTAATATTTTTATATTAATAATAATTTAATATTATTCGGTATTATCATCGATGTCGATACCGATCGAATTTCGATCGGTAAAGTGGTATCCTAATACCACTACCGATCGATCGGTAACGATTACTGATCGACCGACTGACACCCTTACTAAGCAGTGCCTAAGCAAGCTAGATTACTGCATTTTCGAACAGAAATCAAGACCCAGCCACCCAACTTTGGCAAACCTTGTCATTCTACTTGTCGGGCGGGCCCAGGAGACATGGGGGAACTAGAAAAATTTAGGATGGTGGGCTAATTTTTTATGATACTATATAGTATATTAGAAATAATCATTTGAACAAAAAATAATAAACTAATAATAGTTGTAAATATTTTATATAACACAAATTGTATATTTATCAAAATACATAACTAAAAAGAAAAAATTTCTAGTCCCGAATATGTATATCTCGATTAATGATATGTGATACTGAATTGTAATCTTAACCGTTAATATTGTAATATAAAATCTAAGATTAATCTGCATATAAAAAAATAGCTAAAATTAATCTCATTTTTGAATTGACTTTTTTATCAATAATCACATTATTAAAATGAGATTGATCTTAATCATTATATTACAACAATGACGGGTAAGATTACTATTCGGAATCGTATCTCATTAATTGGAAAATAACCATTCGGCACTAGAAAATTTTTCTAACTAAAAATAAGTAATCTGAAATCTTTAAATTAGTTTTTGGTTAATGGACTAGTTAAAATTAACCTTAGCTTTGGACCAAAATTATTATTTAGTATTGCGCGAAACTAATTTTTTATATAGGTATTTTTTTTATATAAAACGTTGGGCTACCCTTGGATGGGCCGGAAATAGATCACCGGCCGAAGCTCGGGGACGCCCAAGGATAAAATAATGAAGTAAGAACGAAATTATCAGTCTTTCCACTTCAAATTCTTAATTAAGATTAATATATTCAGCAGCTGCTGCAATATTTATATTGAATAAATATTGTTATGGCTAAAATAAAAGAATCTATCTTTTTATCGGTAAAAAAATGCTCCATTTCGAAGCACCAGTTGTGCTATCAAAAGTTACAAAGTTCACCTTAATTCCCTATATAAATGAAAATCATAATGCTACCCTACAAGAATGATATATAAATTTATTCTCTATGAATAAATTCAATATACTTTTAGTCCTTCAATTGTCCATGAAATAACTGCATACATTATTGTTATGTACTATGATGATGCAATAGGTGTGATAACCATTTTATTTATTTATCAAACCCAAACTTGTTTATGCATACATTTAATGGCCAACCATATGCTTGCACCACATTATGCAGCTACGAGCGAGCAAGCAGTTGATGTGTATCCTAAATTTACCATTAGCAATAAAATTTCCTGATTTGTAACCAATTGTATATTTTAGCTCGCGGCTGATCAGCAATTGTGTAATTTCCAAACATGTGAACTCCAGACTCCTCAACTTTTATTTGATAGGTAATGTCATTGAGAGAATTTGAACACGTAATTTATGACTATGAGTGCAATTGTCACTCCCATAATTACTAGCCCAATCCCTCTTTGACAAAAGTAGTACAAGGCAGAATCTAGTTCAACACCGTGTCTTATAAGATTTATAGCCCTGTTGGTAACCATGAGTGCAGCAACCTCCGGTTAAAGGCACAAATCTTCCGGGGTAAAATACTAATCCATGACTGACAATATGCTGCATTTATATCTTTGGTGTCCATTTAACGCATTTTAAAGATTCATACATATTTCTCAATGAATATTTTAATTATATATTATGAACTAATAATAGATTATTAAAATTAACGTCATTTAAATATTTAAGGATTCAAATAAGAATAATTATATCTTTTAACTTATCTATGACTTTAATATAATTTTAAAATTATCATTAAGAAAAAGCATGTCAATATGTGATTATTGTTTTAGAAGGCTTAAGTTCTAAAAAAGAAAAACAGTGAAAAGTGGACGGTATAAAATAGAGTAAATTTTAATTTATCCCATTTGGTTTTGGCTAAATTCAATTTGTCCCTTATGGTTTCAAAATTGCGATTTACCCCCTTGTGATTTAATAAAATTTCAATATACCACGCGTGAAATGAACTCGTAGATGAGAGTGGATATGTAAAATTCAAATGGAAAAAACTATTTTGTCCTAATATTTTTATATTATTATTTATTTATTTATTTTATTTCATATTTTTTAATATAGTACATAAAATTTTTGCAAAGACTTGAACCCGCAACCTATGAGTAGCAAAGTGAAGACAATACCACTAGACTATGATGGCTTTTTGTTATTATATTACTTGTTACAATAATTTATAAATTGGGAAAAACATAATAATAATAATAATAAAATAAATCTATATTCATTCGGTAAACCCCTTTTTCTCGAATCATAGTTGCCCCGATCATGAATTGGGATACTTCGGCGGTGTCCATCTGAATTACATATCCAAAAATTTAAATATTTTAGAAATTAATTTTTAGTTTATTATTATGCTGTTTTTTTGTGTGTGTGGTTAAGCAAAAATTTTATTGACAAAAGAAAAATATGTACAGTACATTTACAAGATCCCATCTCTTATCATCTACATCCAGTCAAACATTCTTGGGGATTCAACAGCTAAAGACTAATGCCAAACAAAAATTTATTGTCATATAGTACTTTATACCACTTCCAAAGCACCGTGTGTATGCATTGTAATAACTTGTATATGCATTAGGCGCCACCCACAGTACCCACACCACTGCCATCCAAATAGCCCTCTAGGCATCCCAATTTACACCCGTAGGTTGCAAATGTTCAAAAGTCATCAGGTAGCATCTTTGTGTCTTGTCCTTGCGAGCATCTTGTACATTCTGCATGTCTTTCCTCTGCGATGATCCTGTGGCGGTGGAGATTCTCCAAGGTAGGTAGTCGGCTTTGTATTTTCTGCCAAATGAAAATCGCCACCTTCTTTGTGTTGTATCCCTCCTCACATGGAAGAGGTCGGGCCACAATAATTTGGAAAATGTATTGCACATGGTGTGAATGATTGAAGATTGCTTCAACAAAGTGATAAAGGTGTTGCTCGTGTGTTCAATAATTGTGGTTGCAGGTTTCACACTGCATTGTCAAGAATTGATGCTGAAAGTAATTCAAATATGGCTGCTGATCTCTGCCTATAAATAGGGGACGCATTTCTTCAGTTCAAAGACACAACACAGAACCACAACACAAACGAGAGAAGAAGAAGAATTTCTTCTGTGAGAGAGTTATCTAGGGTGTTCCTAAATTGGAGAAGTGACAAAAATATTGGGGAAATATTTTTGGGTAGATCTCCGGTGTTGGTTAGTCTCTAGATGTTCTCGAGAAGACTCTCGTGTACCTACTCTTTTATAGTGGAAGATATTTCGGAGTTTGTCCCGTGGACGTA
>JAOYMZ010090316.1:0-10848 GCA_025802335.1 Pinguicula primuliflora
CTGAATGGAGGAAGGCGATGGAAGCTGAGATGGACGCCTTAGAAAAGAATAACACTTGGGAGAAATGTAGATTACCTGAAGGGAAGAAACTTGTAGGATGCAGATGGATCTACACAATCAAAAGGAAGGCTGATGGAAGTGTAGAGAGATTTAAAGCAAGACTTGTATCCAAGGGATACACTCAGATCTATGGGGTTGACTACTCTGAGACATTATAACCTGTGGCTAAAATTGACACCATTCGTGTTCTATTTTCTGTTGAAGCTAACAAGGATTGACCTCTACATCAATTTGATGTGAAGAATGCTTTTTTGCATGGGGATCTAGAGGAAGACATTTATATGGAGAGTCCACCAAGTTTCTCACAGCCATTTGGAACAAATGAAAGATGTAGACTGAGGAAAGCCCTGTATGGGCTGAAGTAATCTCCGAGGGCATGGTTCGGGCGATTCACCATGGCTATACAATGCTATGGGTACCATCAAAGTAACTCTGACTACACTTTGTTTTTGAAGAGACGACCCCAAGTTATAACTTGCCTTATTATATATGTGGATGATATGGTGATAACAGGAGATGATGTGGAAGAAATTGCAAATTTGAAGGCGAGCTTGTTTAAAGAATTCGAAATGAATGATTTAGGACATCTGAAGTATTTCTTTGGAATTGAAGTACTGCGGTCTAAGGGTGGTATCTATATTTGTCAGCGGAAATACATACTTGACTTGTTAGCTGAAATAGGTCTCCTGGAGTGTAAGCCGGCAGAGTCGCCTATGGTGCTGAATTATAGTCTCAAAATAGTGGAAGGGGCCGAACACTCTGACCAGAAGCGCTATCAATATCTTGTGGGAAAGTTGATCTACTTGTCTCACACTAGACCAGACATTGCCTATGCAGTAGGTGTCGTAAGTCAGTTTATGCATCATCCTCAGAAAGACCATTGGGAAGCCGCAGTAAGAATCGTTAGGTATTTGAAAGGAACTGCAAAAACTTGAGTAGTGTTCAGAAATAATGGACACATGAGAATGGAAGCGTACACAGATGCTGACTGGGCTGGAAATCCATTGGACCGCAAGTCTACTTCAGGATATTTCACATTTATTGGTGGAAATCTAGTCCATGGAAAAGCAAGAAACAGAAGGTGGTAGCCTTATCAAGTGCTGAGGTCGAGTTTCGGGGGATAGCAAGAGGAGTTGCAGAGATATTATGGTTGAAGAACTTGATAACAGAATTAGGCTTCCTGCCTGATAGACCATGTCCACTAAGCTATGATAATCGAGCAGTTATTCACATATCAAATAATTCAGTACAGCATGGCAGAACCAAATATGAGATTGTAAGCAAGTTGGGTGTTGGACCTTCCACGATCCAATTTGAGGGGGAGTGTTGGAAAGAATCTCAATAAATTAGGAAACAAGGCATATCTCCCGGAATTTAATGTACAAAAATCCTGGAACTTGCAAAGCAAGATAGGGTCTATATATTTATGACTCAAAACGCAAGATGAAAAATAAGAAGGCAGATTCTATTTCGTGGATGTAGGCTAAGCCGAACTACGTAAATTTGTATCCTTTTATTTTCTTTCAATTGGTAGGTCAGTATTTCTACCGACAACTTGTTGGCAGAAGGTGATTAGGTTGTTCTGATTTATCTGCATGATTTTCATTAGTAAATTTGTTTTTTAATTAAAATTTGTTGGTATGGGCTTACGCGTATTAACAAGCCGGTGATGTTCGTACAAAATGCAACACTTAAAATTATGGAGTTAATATAAAATATTAGGAAAATCAAAATGGCCATATTTTAAGCTAGAGTTCTATTTGAAAAATCTAGAGTACTGTTTTGGCAATCTTTATTATTTAAAAAATAGATTAGCTATTCCTGCGGCTATGTGGGTAGAGGAAGCCTCTAGCTCTATTTGTTGAAACCCAAGCTACCTGATTTGTTCAAGCCCTTGAAGGGAGGGCTGAGGTCTCGGCTTCAGTGGCTGAGGATTCCAACTGTGTGGCTACGGCATAAATGAAGTCTCCTCTGTAACTCTGTTGTACCGTATAATGCAGCCTCCTCCAACCCGTTGAGAGATTTTGGCAGGGACACTTCTAGAGTTTCATTTTAATGAGTAAGAATCCAACATGCCTGTGTAGCATTTCGGGTGGGTTGAGGTCGAGGTTGAATTTGGAATGCATTGAGGGGGCTTTTTTTTTATGCTAGATTACATGTGATGAAGAGGCCTGATGCAACTATTATGTAATAGAATACCATTCTGGAGAAACATTCTCTTGATTTTTCTTACGCTCCTTTCATGTTCATTACATGAATATATGTACAAAATTTCTCCGACACAAATAATAAATCTTACCTATTAAAGTCTTTGCAGTTCCTTAAATTAAGGGATTGCATGACTTATTTTCTATCCTACCATGACTTCTTTGTCGTGGTAGGATAGATGCATTGATGTCAAACATCAATATTTTATATGTGAAATTATTTTTTTTAACATTCTCCCTCAAGTTGTAATGGGATGTCTAATGCCCAACTTACTCAAAATATAATGAAATACTCATCTTGCAATTGCCTCGGTGAGGATATCTGCTAGCTGGTCCTCTGATCTGACATATGGACATATGGTAGAGTTATGATATTGTCATCCAACTTTTCTTTAATAAAGTGTCGATCGATTTCCACATGCTTTTGTCCTATCATGTTGGACTGGATTCTCTTAAATTTGTATAGCACCTCTACTATCACATCTTAAAGGGCATGATTCCTCGGGCGGGAATCCCAACTCAGTCATCACCTTTTTGAGTCATAAGACTTTAGTCACACCTCGTGAAATGCCCCTAAACTCAGCCTATGCACTAGACAGTGCCACCACCTTCTGTTTCTTGCTCTTCTATGTCACCATATTCCCTCCTATGAAGGTGAAGTATCCTGAAGTAGATCTCCTGTCCACCGGATTCCCTGCCCAGTCAGCATTAGTGTATGCTTTCATCCTCAAGTGGCCATTTTTTCGAAACATTACTCCAGTGTCCAAGGTACCTTTGAAATACTTAACAATCTGCAGGGCTGCATCCATGTGTTCTTTCTAGGGTTTCTGCATAAATTGGCTCACCGCTCCAATTGCATATGCAATGTCCGGTCCATCAACCGGTATACTCTCAAGAAATCTTGTCTTTGCCAGCAGGTCAAGCATATATTTTCTTTGGGAAATATGAATCCCAATCTTCGATCTCATCACTTCAATCCCGAGAAAATATTTCAACCTTCCCAGATCTTTCATCTCAAATTCAGCAAATAATCTCTTATTCAACTCACTGATTTCAGCTGCATCATCTCCAGTAATAATCATGTCATCAACGTAGATCAATAAACAAGTTATTTTCTCCCCCTTTCTTTTTATGAACAAGGTATGATCAGAATTACTTCGCTCACATCCATATCATCGCATGACAATCGTAAAATGTCAAACCATGCCAGAGGGGGCTACTTCAATCCATAGAAAGACTTTTTCAATTTGCACACCTCTCCTGCTTGAAAATCATGTGAGAACATAGGTGGTCCCTCCATATACACCTATTCTTCAAGTTCTCCATGTTAGAACGCATTTTCACTATCCATGTAAAAACAAGGAACTGTAAATCTCCCCGGATCAGCCAACTTAGGAGGAATCTGCTTGTTGAGGATAGCAGAACACTCGGCCGTCAAAGGAATGGTTCCCTCATCATCCACTCTTTTTTTGTGTGTAAGGATCTCATTCATGAACTTCGCATACATTGACATTTTCTCAAGACCTTCAGCGAATGGAATCTTGATTTCCAGCTTCTTGAACACCTCTAGGAACTTTTTGTACTGCTGGTCTAACATAGGCTCGATTAGCCTCTGAGGATATGGGGTCTTCTTCAGAATTTCAGGGGTAATCTCTGCCTCTTCCCACTGGTCCTTCTTCTTCTGTCTAGATTTGTTCTTCTTCTTCTTACATTTTTCTCTGTTTCACATGAGGGGCCAATAACTGATGGTAGTTGTGGCTCTTTAATCTCAAGACCAGATCATAATGTGATTTCCTTGTAACTCTCCTGCATCTATGCTGCCAACTGACCCACTGTATCTTCCAACTTCTTCAAAGACACCTTCTGCCCTTTTATCTCAGCTCTGTTCTCAGTCATGAAGTTCACATTTTGTTGAGCAAGTTGCAGCAATATGTCTTGATTCTTATCTAGCTTGTCTAGAGTTGTTGCATGCTTATGGGATGAATCCTTCAATGACTTGGGGTTATGACAGTTGCTGAAGTGGTGATTACCTGCACAAAGAACACAAATATGAGTATGAACTGCATAAGATCGTGGAGGGTGCTGAAATCTAGTGCCAGGCAGTAACTGATCAACTTTAGAGGTTAAGGTATTCAGGGCTGCAACAAGGGTTCACATTCAGCACTTCTCTTTGAGCTAGCCTCTCCACATGCCATTTGTAACAATTTTGAGCTAAGGCCTCCAGAAGAGCAAATGTTTGATTGTAGGTCTTTATATGAACACTCCATTGGCAGCAGAATCCACATCCCTACGGGTATGATGATCCAAGCCTAAGTAGACGATCTAATGCTGCAGACTATGGTGTGGACAGCTCCTCAAAAGACTCTTGAATCTCTCCCATACTTCATAGATGTTTTCCTGTGACCTCTGTCTGAAGGATTGGATCTCTGTCAAGATCATAGCGGTTCTGGATGAGGTAAATAAAGGAGTAAGGAAGGCTATCCTCAACCCCGCCCATGTTATGATGGAATCAAGTGGCAAACTATATAGCCACTCCTTTGCTCTATCCTTGAGTGAAAATGGAAATAGTCTCAACTGAATAGCCTCTTGATCCACTCTATGGATCTTAACTGTGTCACATATCTCTAGAAAGGAATCCACATGAGTATAAGGGTTGCTGGTCTCAGCTCCTCCATAAGTAGAATGAGACTGCATCCATTGAATTAGAGATGACATCAGTTCAAAATTGTGAGCCATAATAGGATGTTTTCTGATTGCAAGGAGAATCTTGTGACCCAAGGCATAGCAAGTGCCTCCAGTGGTAGATCATCATCATGAGGAATAAGACCTTGATTCTCCATCATTTTTGGTTGATCAAAATAAGCTTCCTCTTCTTCTTCAAAATTAGAATCTTCTCCAATAGTTTCCTCTTGCATAACAGGTTCAAATTTGTGAGCTCTCCTCACCTCCCTCACCTCTCTACCAAGTGATTGTTCAAGTGTATTATGAGAAGTACCAAGTGATTGTCTCCTATACTACTTGCACAAGCCAAATAGAGAAGTGGAGCAAAAGATAGCAAAAGTAAAACAAAAACGGTTAACAAAGAAATGTAGCTGCAAAACTAAGCATGTCAAGGGGCGCTACTCCCTGACAACGGTGCCAAAAACTTGATGGTTCAGAATGTACTCGTGCAAGCGCACACGGTCTCAAGTAGTAACTTTACGGATAAGTATAGGTCCCAAAGGAGTAGGTTCTAGACATGCATCAATCTACAACCAATTTCAGGATAACCAAATATAAGGAGTTTGGATTCACTATGCTACTAATGAACTTAAATGAAACTAAAAAAGTATAGCTTAAATGGTGTCAAAGCATTCAAACGAAACAAGCAATAGATTCAAAGGGTGATTACAATAGAGAGGGATGCTCAAGGCTTTGGTATTTTGCCTCACTATGCATTCATGTGTTCTTAAATGTATTCAATGCCTAGCTTAATTAATTTAGAACCACAAGATTCTAATGTAACTAGCACTCTCGATCAAGACACTAGCCACTCTAGACCTCAACTCGAGGAAATCATTGATCTCAATATCAACCAGAGGTGTATTGGTGACTTTGAGCTCAACATAGACTATCTCTATGTGTGGCACCACAAGTTAGGAGTGTTCTACCCCAAGGACGGTGGTGTTAGCATGCCTTGTGTCTAACTTTACCCTTGTGATCGAGTTTCTAGGAAAGCCACGCCAACATAAATGAGATATCATGCATAAATAACCATAAATGAGATATCATGCTTAAATAACTCATTCAAAAGAAAATCAAGCACATTCATTCATAAGAAATCAAGTTAGAACATCATATCCAAATAATTCAACAAAAGAACGACATAGCTCGGCTAACCCGAACCTTGAGCTTAGAAAATTAGCTCATGCTTGAAGCATGAGCTAGATAAGATACAAAACAAGCTGAAGATCCAGTCATGAGCTCCTGTGAAATCAGCTTCAAGAGGAATCGCTGGCCAGAAGTTCTAGGACAAACCCTGTCGCTTGAATTGCCTTTCTCCCCAACTTAGTCGCCTCCCAAGTGATAAGTGTAAGAATTATAGTTGTAGAATACTTCTAGGGCAAGCTCCCTGTGAAATTACATCGCAATCCTCCCAACCTTTTGAGAGATATAAGTGAAACAAGGGGCATCTCTGTCATTGCATCTTCATTAAACCCCATATGGTAATTTGGCTTCAAATCCTATTAGGGTGGCCTCCTTTGTGTATCATGTGTTAAGATGGATTGTACAGGACTCTTCATTTTGCATTGTAGTGAAATCTCAGGTCTAACACACGGCTTGCAAGGTCCTGGAAGTCTTTTCTCTCTTCTTTCCTGAATTGGCTGCGCAGCTTTTGGAGGAATTGGTAGTTGTTTCCAGTTTTGGCCAGATTTTGTCTCCCTTGTCCATGTGACTTCATTTTGAATGTAGAGTTTCACAAGATCATGTATCACACGTGCAGAAGTCCATGTAATATAATTCGAGTATATGCACCAACACTTGGAGTGTTTGCTTCGGTCCATTGGAGTAGCACACCCTCTCCAGCTGATATCTGCATCCTCTCCAGCAGAAATAAACAGAACAAACCCTCCAAGTTTTGTGCAGATCCTCTCCAGAAAATACTCGCACCTACTCCAGCACTTGAACTTCGGCCTTTATTCGATTGCTAAAACTACGTTTAATCTTTGTATGAATATTGCGGGCTCATTAGTAGCATATTTTATTTATCGCGTAATCCTGCTCTGAGGGGTTTTATTTAAAAAAAATAGAGATTCACCTTTACGAAAGTTCCACCATAACTTCATGCCTTATGTAATAGAGATATCTTGAATACACCACATGGATTGCCATTTAATGTTATGGTAATGGAGGCAGTCTCTACGCAAGTTTGGTCCAACTTATCCACTTCGTACTGAAGTTCATGGCTCCCATAATCTCCCAGAGGTAATCTCAATGGATACGGTCGAACACTTTCTGAAAGTCTACCTTAAATAATTCACAAGATTTTTATTTTACCTTGACTTCATGGATTATTTCAGAAATCAGCAGTACACTGTCTAGGATTTGGCTTTTAGGGACAAAACCTGTTCGATTCTCACAAATAAGTGATGATATTACTTTGTTAATCCGATCCGTTATACCGACCCGTGAATTATTGTTATTTGATAGTGGCGGTCAGATTTTGATCCAAGAGCGACAAACAAGATTCAGCACCTAATATTTTTTCCTGAGGAGAAAATTTTATATAGATTTAGATGTCCATAAACAATGGGAAGCAAGGAAAATTACCGCTGAAGCCTTCATGAACGACGAGAGTTGGTACCATTCTCCTTTCATGTGGTGGAGGCCCATCGCCATTTGGCACTAGTTTCCACTCGGAATCATCATCCGTATATGCTGCCGGCGTGGTCCGAAATATGATACGTATATTTATTACCCACATTAACTCCCTTTTGAGTTTGCCGACTCTATTATTTGGCACGCCCCAAAAAACAAAAGATTTGCATTTTATTATATGGTTCCCGTTCATCCATAAACATCAACCTTCATTCACACTTTACAGTAGCAGACTAGCAGTAGACTGTAGATATGAAAGTCATCAACATCACTTTGATATCATATTATATGGTTCCCGTTCATCCATAAATTATAAAAAGACAAGAAACTGGGTTTGGTTAAAAAAACGTTAAGCATCCAAGTACATAGAAGCTGCAGAGTGCAGCAGCACTGGTAGTGAAGGATATACACTCGTGTTTTTTTGTTCTGTGTCTTATGATAGTGAAATGAAAACCACGATCTGTGACTTTTCCAGTAATTTGAAATGAGAGTGAGACCTATCAATAAAAAAAACAATGTGGTAAGAAGCCTGTCTCACGTGAAGTGAACGCTAGTGAAAAAATATCAACCATGACACAAACAAGGAGAGAGACAAAGGAATGAAATAATGATAGGGGAAGTATTCTCCTCCTACCCTACACTACACATTGCAAGTATATATATATATAGGGAAGTATCCTCACATATTGTTATACATATAAAATTACATCAAATCTACACCTCTTACCTAAGGAGATCTAATGACTTAGATTAAGTTGGAAATAATATATTTAAAATCACAGGAGACTTTTCTTTCAATTTTATCTTCTCCCTCCAATTTCCACTTTTTCTTTTCTTGCAATTTTATCTTCTCCTTCCCATTTCCACTTCTTCTTCATTCGGTCGAAGTCGAGACCTCCCAGCGGCATGAATCGGAAGATAAGGTAGAGTATCCCGGCAGATATGAAGGCAACGATGAAGTTCGGCAGCGGGGCGCGGTAGATAAATTTTATATAAACTGGGCCGGCTCTAAACGCGAGTCAATGGCCCGCCCGGTCCATCACACTCGGGTCAACGGGCTTTAAATAAATCGAGCCTAGGGACAACTGGGTCTCGTGTATGCAGGTGTGCGTGCGGGGTTAAGTTGGTAGGAATCTGGGTGTCACCATTAAGACCTTAGGCCCAAGGTGATAGGTCCTCTCCACTATTCTTATTTATACTAGTAAATCTTAGTTCTCCTAATATGGGACAATGGTCCTTTATATGTTTAACACGACGGACGTCGAACGTCGAACGGGCTAGTGAGAAATGAGCACCTGCGTGTGGCCGGGGAGGACGAAGGTGCTGTGCTAACGGCGGAGGGTATTGGAATTGACGGCAGAGGAGGGAGGACGGAGGTGGTGTTCTGACGATGGTGGAGGGTATCGTAATTGACAGCGGAGGAGGGTGTCGGAATTGACGGGCGGCGGAGGGTATCGGTGCTGAAGGCGGAGGAGGGTGTCGGAATTGACGGAGGAGGAAGGGCGTGAGGAAGACGGGGAAGGACACCGTGAGGTCGCTTGGGGATGGGATTTCCGGGGGATTGCGGTCGGCGGAAGTTGTTGCCGTCGGCTTCCTCCAATTTGAGAGAGACTTATCCAATTTTCAATGCGAAGAAGATGGTCACCTTCTTTTTGTTTTTTATGTTTTGTTAATTCTCAACCATTAGATATTGATAAGTGGATGGATTAGATTTAATGTATTTTTATATGTATAGCAATATGTGAGGGGAACCTTCCCCATATATATATATATATATACAGAACAGATCTTATGGTTAGTTTTACGGTGGTCAGTTTTTCCTTGTGTGAACAATTTTTTTGTAGCACCATCCATTTTCGAAATTGGTTGCACCATTGGAAAGCTTATACATTGAATTGCATATGTTCAAGTTTTAGTGATATTCCAACGACGTTATCACCGTTTAACGGAGGGTTATGAATCCCTTTGGGTTAAGTAGTGCTTAATAGTGTTTTTGAAATTTCCGGCGGCGAAGTCGCCGGAAATCGAATCAAAGCATGAGAATTTTCATCTACAGTGTATAAGGTTTCCAATTGTGCGACCAATTTCGAAAATGGATAGTGCTACGAAAAAATTGTACAGAGATAGGGAAAACCGACTATAGTAAAACTGTCCATAAGAACTGGACTCTCTCTCTCTATATATATATACACAGAGCGGTTCCTGTATACAGTACTTGCGTACTCAACTCACACTTTCTGACAATAGATTGGTCTTAGTTTAGAGAGGATTTTGTATTGTAGAGATTTGATTTTTGATATGTATGGATTTGAACAGATGAGAAGAATCCCTACTCTGTTTTATGTTCTGGTTTTTTCACAGTGAGGAAAGTGATAATTGAGGGCCAAACTATTATTTTTCATTTCATATCGATTGATTGGAATATATACATATATGAGGCAGTTGATACAAAACCAAAAACAGTGCCTCTTTTACAAAACACACGCTCTCAACAAACATATTTAGCCCAAAATAAACAAAGACACTTAGTTTATAAGCAAAATATCAGCATCATGTTTACTGATATAAACACTTCAGTATCACCTTTTTCACCACTTTCCACCATCCGTCGAAATTGGTTGCATCTTTCAAAATATCGTATGTAGAAGATCAAAAAACCCAAATTACGGTGTGGTTCGGGCGACTTCATCGTCGAGAATTTCGAAAACTCTTTCCTTTTGGGTTAAGTAGTCCTTAATAGGGTACGTCGCTGAGACCGCACCAAAACATAGGGCTTTCGATCATCTACGCTTGATCTTTCTAATGGTGCAATCAATTTCGACGACGGGTGGTGAGAAGTATAAGTTGAGTACGGAGTTGAGCACGTAAGGACTATACACAGAAATGATTTCATATGTATGTACGTATGTATATATATATATAGGGGAGAGATCCAATGACATATAGTTATACATACTATTATACATTCATTTTCAATTCTTGCCACTAGGATTGTTCGTCGCCGGAATTTATATATATATATATATTATATGGGGAGCGCTTCGTATGGTCAGTCTTGGTATAATATATATATATATATTATATGGGGAGCGCTTCGTATGGTCAGTCGCCGGAAATTTCTAAAACCCTATTTAGGACTACTTTATCCAATGGGAAATGTGAACCCTCCATTAAACGGTGATAACGTCGTCGAAACTGGACCAAAGCATATGGATTTTCATCT
>JAOYMZ010090327.1:0-10848 GCA_025802335.1 Pinguicula primuliflora
TGGATCAAATGCATATAATATACCTCCAAAATAGGCAGGTGTTGCGTTGGAACACAAATCTTTTCCCCTTCTTTGCTTTGTTTTTCCGCAAGTTTCGGTCTTATTCACTAAATTTTGTGGTTATTTCTTGGGTTGTAGCAAACGCTATCGTGTGTGTTTTTCTTGGTTGAAACTCAACGATTATGCCTCTATTCGCGCTTTTGGAGGAAATACTACTCATAAAACAAATTTTTAGAAATGTCCTTTTCAAAATTTTGAAATTTAAAAATAACCTCTTACTTGTTTTGGAGCGAGTAATTTTTTGTCTTATTCGCTCCAGACGAGTAAGTAATCTTCTGAATTAAATAAAGTATTTAAGAGCTTACTCGCTTCGAAAGCGAGTAAATTATAAGTTTAAAAAATATATAGATTTTTTTATATTATTTTTGCTTTCGTTATATTTTATATTTTTTTCTCTATCATGTTGATTGGGGAAGATGAACCTGCAATTTTTTCACTCTTGTTCATCCATCTTTCACCGAGATCCAAAAGAAAAAAGCAATTTTGAGGAAGAAATAAGTGAGGAAAACGATTTAATGTAATGTGTGTATAGTGTGTGAATTTCGGGTGTTGTGTATGACGCTTATAACACCAGCATCACACACAACAAACGCTAGTGACAGCCACGTTTAAAATCTAACGCGGGTGAGATCAACATTTCTTGGCATTTTATAAAATTATTTATCTGTATTTGGCAAACAAAAAAATTGGCCAGCAATTGCATATGGGCATTAATTTAATAAAATAAATTAATTAAAACATAAACATAATGAAACCTGGCATAAAATAATAAAAATAATATAAACATCATAAACAAGGTATAAAATAATAAAAAAATAATATTACGATGGTTTTACCATGGTATAAATTTAAAATTTTATTCTATAAATCGTTAAGGCTAAATGCTATACATGTTAAGCCCTATGAATTTTCTATTTTTATTTTTTAAATTTAATATTATAATGTTGTCGCCCCCGTATAAATCTAAAATTTTATCCCATAAATCATAAGAGCTAAATGCTATAAATGTTAAACCCTATGAATCTTCTATTTTTATTTTTTAAAATTAATATTGCAGTAGCTTCGCCACCGTATAAATCTAAAACTCTATCCTATAAACCCTAAGGGCTAAATGTTATAAATGTTAAACCCTGAATCTTCTATTTTTATTTTTAAAAATTAATATTACGACAGCTTTGCCGCCGTAAAAATATAAAACTACATCCTATAAACCTTAAGGGTTAAATGCTATAAACCACGAAACTAAATAATTATAAATTTTATAAACCAAAAATACTAAATAAACTATAATATATTTATTTTACATATTAATATTAATGATTATGTTAGGCTAACTTATTTACATTGGAAATAATTGCCGTTAGATCCGTACATATGAATTCTAAAGAAGGAACCCGGTTACCATTGTCCAATGACGTGTATAAAGAAAACGATTTTTTTAATTAGTTCAATTTTAAAGAAACGACGGCGTTTCTTTTAGCATACACAATTTAGTAAAAAATGGTGAGTATATGTAGACTTTTCCTTAAATATTTAAGACGCAAGTTTTTTATGACACAAAGTTAGCGCGTTTTTTTGTAAATTGCCATCACCCCAAATTTTTTTCTTATTCCAAGTGCTCCCTCCCAAGCGCTCGGGCTTATATGCCGAGTGAAATCTCTGGCCGTCGGATCGATATCCGACGGCCAGGGTTAGAACATTCATTAAAAAAAATTCGCAGGCTTGGCCCAGTTTTGTGGGTCGAAATACGACCCATGAACCCGCGAACTTAAAAAAATAATGAAAAAAATAAAAAATGTGAATTGAATAAAAAAACGTTTTCCCTACAAAACATCGTCACTTGAAACTACTAACATCATAGAAATAGTCATCACAGAAGCAACTGCTCGTGAAAAAAAATATCAACAAAAAAATAATCTTCACAGAATAACAGTTCGTGAAACACTCATAGGCCACAACAGAAGCAACAAAAACTTCAGCTAACACTCATAGCTCTTGAAGCTATGCGTTTCCTTGTATCTAATTCAATTGTAGAAGTAATACTAATCATATGCTATTGATTTTATGCCTTAGAGATGAATATTGTATTTTGATGTTTGTTCTAATTATTGTGATTTAGCATATGGTTAGTAGTGTTTTGGTTATTGTGGTTTAGCAACATTACGCGTTCTTATTTTGTTGCTTATGATATACACAGAAATGAATCCAAGTGGGAACGAAAATTAAGACGAACATGTTGTTCCAGAGGAACAAGTATATATTCATGAAATTCGTCCTGCATTGATCTCTATTAAAGGACTGAAATTTTCCAAGTTAGATGATGCACAAGTGTCAAAGAGGTGTTGGCCTAGTGGTTATGAGTGGGACAAGTGCACTAACAGATCACAGGTTCAAATCCTCTCAGCGACATTACCTATCAAAAAAAGATGAGGCACAAGTGTTTTATAACAATTATGCTAAAGATGCCGGTTTCAGTACAAGAATCAACGATAGCGAAAAGAATGATAGTGTTATAACTTGGAAAGAATTTGTGTGTAGCAAAGAAAGAGAAAGAAAAGAACAACCAGTGCAAACCAAACATCGTTGTGGCAGTTAACCAGAGAAAACTGTCGTGCTAGATTGGTTGTTAATTGGGATAGAGAATCTGAGCACTACGTTGTGACTTTGTTTAATGATGCACATACTCACTCTCTGATAACCCCAAGGAAGCATCACTTATTAAGATCTCATCAAAAGGTGATAAAAGTACAAAAGAGTTTAGTGGATCAGTTTTAGTTTGTAAACATTCTCACATGCCTGCAAAGGAACGTGTTACAGTTGGAAGCTAGTGGAGCACAAAATATTGGATTCATAGCGCAAGATATATATAATGCAAGGAGGGATGATTGGAATATTTTGGAAGGGCAAGATGCTGAAATGTTGACAGAATATTTCGAAAATCAAGTGGGAAAGAATTTTGAGTTCAGATTTTCCATAAAAGAGGATGAAGATGGTAAGTTGGTACATTGTTTGTGGACTACTGTGACTTGAAGATAGTCATACAAGTATTTTGGAGATGTTTTTGTATTTGATACTACATTCAATACTAATAGATACTCCTTGATCTTTGAGAAAACTGATCAAACTGCAGCGATGACCAGCACTTACCACTGTACTTCCTGATACATGCCACAGGTACGGTATAAAGAATCAACAAGAAATCTGAAAGAATCAACAAGAAATCTGAAAGAATCATCAAGAAATCAAGATGCAGCGATGACCAGAGCATTTACCATTATTTAGTAGTTCAATGTTAGCTCATAATCTAACAGTAACAAAATTTTGGTTTTGCAGGTATTGCATTTGGCATATTCTCATGAAGTTTCCTACAAAAAATTGGCCCACAAGCATACAAAGAATCATCAAGAAATCTGAAAGAATGATATGGATGAGACTGCCGATGAATTTGAAGACTGCTGGGTGCTTGTGTTGGAGAAGCATGATTTGATAGAAAATGAATGGTTGAATTCTATATACAAGATTCGATCTCAATGGGTTCCAGCCTACATGAGGAACATATTCTCTACCGGCATGATAAGTAGTCAACGTACTGGAAGTGCACATTCGTTCTTCAAGAGGTATATGTATCGTAGAAATTCACTATCAGACTTTATTACCAGCTTTAAGAGGGGATGCGAAAAACTCAGAGAGAACGGAGAGATGTTGGATAAGGTGGATTTGAATATAAAGTCAGTCTTGAAGAGACAACTTTTTTATTGAGGAATCTATGAGGGATTTGTATACATGGGTCATATTCTTCAAGTTTCGGGATAAGGTTTTTGAGAGTGAAGATGACGTTTATCTGCGATATACAGTGAAACACATTCAAGAGCTTCACAGTAGAGTGAGAGTAGTTCAGGTCAAAGAGTTCGGGCATAAAATCACATGTAGTTGCGCACTGTTCGAACATGAGGGAATTCCATGGCATGTGTTTGCTTATTTATCTAAAGCAAACATTTATGATGGATGAAGTCTTCAAAAGTGAGGAGAATCAAATATGATTTAGATGGCTCTATAGTTGACGGTTCTTTTATGTTAACCACGAAACATCATTTACTTATGTGCTTCTAGATTAATTGATGATGCCCTTGTGATTGATTCAAGAACCAAAGTGCTCGAAGATGCATTTGAATTGGTTGGACAACAATTTCTTCTTTCTCCACCTGCACCTGAAGGTGTGAGTACTTCTTAACCGTGTGCCGCCTCTCAACATTTGAAAAATCCACATAAAACAAAGACAAAGGGTAGTAGTAAAAGATTTAAGAGTGGGTTTGGAAAGTCGATGAAGAAACTTCGAACATGTCATGATGGTTGATTAAAAGGCCGCGACAAGAGAAGTGTCCATTACTAGTAGATACGTAAGTACAAAAATAAATATTTTAGTTGTATGATTTTGACATCTATTACATAAGATAACAATTTTTTTTGTGTTGTAGGGTTCTGGCATCTATTAGTTTGGAGTGTGAGGATGGCGTTTTTCCCTCATGTCCCTTAGGATTCTATTTGTCATTCAATCTGCTCTTATTGTGTACATTTATGGAATCAAGCATCTTTTGTTCCATATTCTTATTGTGTATCGTTATGGAAAACATAGGGATATTCTGTATCCAATTCATGTAGGGAAAACGTTATGTATTCAATTCACGTTTTCGAAAAATATTTTGTTTTGTAGGGAAAACGTTTTGTATTCAATTCACGTTTTGTTTTGTTTTCATTATTTTTTTAAAGTTTATGGGATCGTGGGTCATATTTTGACCCGTGAAACCGGGTCAAACCCGTGAACTTTTTTTAGTGAATGTTCTAATCCTGGCCGTCGGATATCGATCCGATGGCCTAGGATTTTGCTTGGCATATATGCTCGAGCACTCGAGATAAGAAAAAATTTGGGCACCGCCCAGGCTTCTCAGGACCGTGAATCAGGCCCGACCTTGAGAAGGCTGAGATTTTTAAATCTCGCCTTTCCATTACACCTCGCATTTCATTTCTAAACTAACTCAACTTGTTATTTGTATATGTTTCTTAAAATTGCTTCTCAAATCCGTATGGCAATATTGGTGTACATTATTTATTGAAACTGTTAGCATCCTCTTCTATTTCTTGTTTCACCCTCCTAGCTAAGGTGTTGGTATATTGTGCCGCAAAATCTTTCAATGACGTCTTCCTGTGTACAAATCCATCAAAAAATGCATTTATACTCTCACTTCGTTGAGTTGTCAACATTCTTGACCAAAATGTATTCTTGAGAAGTACTGTTACCCAACGAGATCTCTCTGAGTATAAACCTGACAACCAATCATTGTCATGTAAGTTATATGATTCAACAACATCATTCCACCTTTCTTCAAATTCGATAATGTCCAATGAATCTCATATAACATTCAAAAGTTTGGAATTAAACGACTCGTAATTTGTGTATTCCCTGACTTTCCAGGCACTTCTTCAAGATTTGCCAATTTTATTCAACCACCACAAATTTTTAGCATGAGAACATATTTCAATTGATGTCACGCAGTTTGTTTTGGTCATAAGTTGCTATTCTGCTCAATCAGAACATGTTCTACTCACATGTCCACCATGATTGCAATCAAATGTCTCGTAACATCTCCCTCTTTCATATTTGGTTATTTTCACCCTGATTCCAAATTCTTTTTCCCCAGCATAACGTTTGCAAGAATTATGCACCAAATTTTTATATTCAAAACTAATTTCCTTTATTGGTTTTTCCACATCGATTTCTTATTCTTCTTCCAAATTATAATTTCGTTAAACACCCGATCATCATTCAAAGCTTGCTCAGAATTATATGTGAATGCAGCAGATTTCTCCAAGTTCATTCTTACCCTGTGAGCAGTCGACAAACTTCTGAACAGACAATTGATAATTAATGTTACACACTAAAACTGAATCAATTAGAAAATATTAATGTTGATTAACATAATCACAATATGTTGTTTCTACAACAACACGAAAGAAAATAAGCACATATCAACAGTGAATGCTCCGATCTAATACTAAACTAATCCCTTCTGCTAAAAGAAAATTTTCTAGTCAGGAACACTATATGTTGGATAAGTTGCATCCCGAATTTTAATCCTTGATGTCCACTGTTGATCGGACGGCCAAAATTGGATCACTTAAGTTAAAGAGTAATGCTACATGTACCCTCTTTTGAGATCCCATTTTTTAACCTCATGATGTGGCAAGCATCTCAACCACACTTTTTATGTGTGTTTTTTTATTGAGTGGTTGTGATGTTTGCCACATCATGGGGTTTAAAAATGGGATCCCAATAAAGGGTACAAGTAGCATTATTCTAAGTTAAATGAGTATTTTAAGCTCGGCCATCGAATTAAAATCATACGGTCAAGATTAAAATTCGAGATGTAAGGTAACCTTTCCGACACATATTGTTCCTGACTAGAAAATTTCTGCAAAAATCAAACCACATTGTCAAAGAATATGAAACAATGACGGAATTACACATCTCAATTAATCCAACTAAAACCAAATAACAACAGAATGCTAGATCAATCAACATAAGAATTTTAGGAGATACAAAATCCCATGTATCTAAACGAGAAAAATGAAAATTAAACCATATCCACCCAAATGATCAATTAATCGAAACCCGAATCCAAAAAAAAGACTGCCTATTCACCTTCAGAGTTCACCGGTGCCGCGGATGACTGATTTTCAAGTTATAAACAAACTTACTGCCGACAAAATATCCCTTTCCGTGTAGATGACTCAAATCAATAAATGCAGAATCTTAAAAATTTACCCCCGAATCCGATTTGTGAGAATTGGAATGTAGAAAGAGCTGCTGAAATTTGAGCGGGAAAGGAGCAAAGGGAGTCAAAATTCGCCGAATTCCGATCCCGTCCCGTTTTGAGTCGGGAACAAAATTTTGTGTTTGATCCCGTCCTGAACAAGTTCGGGACTTCGGTCATCGGTATGGCCCGATGCCCGAATTAAAAAAAATTAATGTTTATTTTTTTGTTGCACAACTTGAAAACAAACATAAGTCTTGATTCAATTTCATCACAAAAAAATTATTTCACTGGATTCCAATCAATAAATTAAGACATAAATTAAAATAAATTTTTTGGATTTAAATAACCAATTTCTTGAAATGTAAAATCAGAAAACCAAACTAACATAGTCCACAAAGAGAAGAAACCCCAAAAACTAAAGCAAACCGAGAGTACTCAAAAAGTATTTCTAACTATTTTTTTAACTAGGTTAGAAAGAGATTTCCCTTATATTTCTAACTATTTTTGTTTATATTTTATTATTTTTAGTTCGGGCTTCGGACCTGTCCCGTTTAAAATGGGACAAGCCTGATCTCGTCCCAAATCAGGTTCGTGACCTATTTTTAGGATCCAAACCTGTACCAAACTCCTTTCGGGATTCGGGATTCGGGCTTTGGGCCTGGCAGGCCTCGGGATTCGGGCTTTGGGCCTGGCGGACTTCGGGATTTGGAATTCGGGATTCAGACTTTGGGCATGGCGGGCCTCCGCATAGAGGGTCATCCAAGCTTTTTGAATTGAAAATACAATTCTTCAATTCAATGAAAGTTACAGGAACATTTCAAGATTTGCTGCCCGTATGATCAGAAGAAATTTTCAAGATCAGCGACTTACTTCAAGATTTACGGCTTCCGGAAGTGAGAAACCTGATGCCTATAAATACAGAGTATTCGATCAGCTTCTCTACACCACCAATCAGAAGAAAGGAAACAACAAGAGTTTTGTTGTGTCTGAAAAAAGATAGTTGTTTAGGGTGTTTCCTAAATTGGGAGGAGTGACAAAAATATTGGAGAAATATTTTTGGGCAGATTTCCGGTATTAGTTAACATCTAGAAGTTCTAGAGAAGGCTCTCTTGAACCTAAAATTTTATAGTGGAAGAATTTGTTCAGGATTGAGGATGAACCACGTTAAATTCTCAGTGTCCTTTTATCTACTGTACCTGCTTGATTCCTCTTTCTATTATATTTATCCGCTGCACCCAACAAGTGGTATCGGAGCCAGGTTCAGTGTGTATATATCTGCTTATCGTATGCTCTGTGGTTGCCACTCAGTGGATCCTCCACATCAGAAAATAAGTCAGAATATTATCCACTCGGTCCAAGATATTAGACATCATGGAGGTAAAATCAGGCAATATGATCAAATTAAATAGCACAGATTACCACCTATGGAAGAGTAAGATGAAGGATCTTCTGTTCGTGACAAAAATGCATCTACCGGTATTTGCATCGACTAAACCCGAAGGCAAGTCAGATGAAGAATGAGAATTCGATCATCTGCAAGTTTGTAGCTTTATTTGGCAATTTGTTGCAAAAAATGTGTATAATCACATTAATGGTTAAACGCATGCCCAGAATTTATAGAGCAAACTCGAGGGCTTGTATGCTTCAAAGACCGGCTATAACAAACTATTGTATCTGAATAAGTTGATTCAGATGAGATGTCGTGAATGTACTTCAATTGCGAATCATCTCAATGAGTTACAAGGAGTTGTGACGCAACTATCAAGTATAAGCATAAATTTTGATGAAGAAACTATCGCTCTTCTCGTGCTTACATCTCTACTAGAGTCTTGGGAGACTGTCATGGTTACACTTACTAGCACTCCACAAATTACTATCGAGCTAGTTAAAAGTGGAATCTTAAATGAAAAAATGAGGCGTCGTACACAAGGTACCTCTACACCACATCCTGATATTATGGTTGCTGATTCAATTCGAAGCAACGAACAGATTCAATTTGTATGAGATCATGCCAGAGAAACCTGGGAAAATATCTATAAATGGTTGGGAGTATCTCATATATTAGTGCTTGATGCAAAAGAAAAACTGAGGGAACATCTAAAGCTGATGAGAAGAAAATTGAAGACCGATGTAGCTATTGCTATATGGATATCAACAGTGTGGCACATGTGGAAAGAGAGGAATGTGTGCGCTTTGATAGCGAAGACATGCTGTAAATTGAACAAATGATCAAAGTAGATGTCTGGTTTTGGCTTCAAGCTTTTGGACGTACTCCTGCGGCTGCAACATTAACTGATTGGCTATGTTTTCCACTGCTTGCTTTGAATATGTAGTCTCTATGCACGAATTGTTTTGAGAATAGGGCACGTCGATATCTAGCAATGGATGTGGGGGCGAATGCTGATATGTAGGCTGGTTATACTTGTACATATACTTTGAAAATTATGATTGAATGAAAACACTCAATTACTCAAAAAAAATTATGACGTGGTTAATAATTATTAAATAGCTTGTGCAGGAATTCGTGTGGTGTATAATTTTCTCTAACATCTATATCCTAAAAATAATATTAAATAAATTCTTATTAATTAATATAATAATTATAGAAATAATGAATTAAAAAATAATTAATATTCTAAAAAACTACACAAAGTGGTAAACAATAATATTAATATTATACCATAAAAAAGAAAAATTAATAACCTATGTATGAAAAGGTCTAAATAACGAGGGTTGTTTTTCCCACCCCTTATTTCCACGATTTGTTCATGTATTGTGCATATTAAGTGGGTCCCACAGAGTACAGCAACACTTTGGAGAGGAAGGTGTGAACTATTCGTGGGAAAAAAGAGTGGAAAAAATCATTTGTGCTAAATAACTTGTTGGAATGGAGGAGAAAAGGGGTTGGTTCCTGTAGGAAGAACGGAAAAATGGGCATGATTTCTCTCTCTCTCTTTCCTTGATATGCTAGAAGCCTTATTTCTAACCAAATGCTATAGTGGAAGAAAGAATGTGCGAGAAGGGTACAAGAATAACACATTACCATAAATTATTGGATAGTCATTAATGCTGTACCACCCCCATAATCAATGTATGCTATCCAAATGTGTTATTATGCTTTTTCAGCACCTATTTTCTTCCGGTATAGACTTCCTATATTTCCATCACTCTAAATTAAAAGCTATCAGCCTTTTTGCCATTGGGTGAAAATACAAGTGATATATGACACAACCTTTACATTCCTTGTGAGTGTCATAATTCATTTTGATACAATGTTGGAGTATTGGATGAAAGGTATGACTAGATTTTTCAATACCAAATTGGCTACTGACATATTAGCAACTGATATAAAAATAGTGACAAAGTGTGGTGACATATATCATTTTGGATGAAAAGATGGGAAAATGTGATTTTTATAGAATACCAAAATTGGTTTTACAAATATAATATACTTAGGTTATCCGCAATCATAGAGGAAGTTTCCTCCCTTTTTACCTATACATATCACATCAATTCACTTTTCTATCTCATATCTATCCTCCATATTTTCTCTTTCTTATCTATTCTCAATATTCCACAATCATAGAAGAAAATTTCCACCCCTACAATTTTATTATTATTACTAGGTTATAACCCGTGGCCTCAGGCCACGGTTCGTGCTGAGCATGTTAATCCGAAATCGTATGCACGTTATAAAGAAATCATGTTTTTTTGCAACATGTAAGAGCATTTTAAGGTGTTGCGTGGCCCTGTAACAAAACATTATCATTGTTGGATAACGTAGGACAAAAATATTATTTATCCTTATGTTGGGCTTGAACTTTAGGCCCAACAGATTTTATTCAATACGGCTCATCAACGTAAAGAACAAAATCTAATCTTTTATACGGGAAACAATTCTGATATTTTACATGTCCATTAAAGACTTGTTTACGATCCGATCAATAGGACCAACCACATTGTTCATCGTGTGACC
>JAOYMZ010090338.1:0-10847 GCA_025802335.1 Pinguicula primuliflora
GCAGAGAGCTATCCCAACTCTTACAGAGGGAGCCTGGGGATAAACTTGCAATGCTCTCTGTCAAAAAAGATTCACAATATAATTGAAAAATATTAATAGGATCTCAAACTTCGACTAGATAACTTGACTCGAATAGAATATAGCAAAAAAATGTTCACACCTTGTATAACTCAAGTGAATCTGAATATCTACCGCGACTAAAGTGCACACAAGCCTGCCAGGGAGAAAATAAATTGTTTCCATAGAGCCAATGAAGTCTTCAATCAGAAAGCCCACAGCATCAAAAAAAAATTTTTAGCAAAGCATTCAGTATCATAAAATATGATTTCGTGTAAGAAAAGTGACAACTAAAAGTGAGTAGACGATCAAAAAATATAAATACAACACCTGGGGAAAACATAATGGATGTGGGAAATCTAGAGTATGGGACAGAAAAGACCTCGGCATATTTTTGCTAGGAACAGAGAGAAAATTCAAGAAGGAAGGTGAGAGAACAGTCTTGACTTGCTCATGTAAGAGCATTCAGTTAACGAACGTTCTTTAGTATGAGGTAGCTAACAACGTTCAGTTTAAACCAAATGAATGTTTTTTTTAAGATATGGACCAACTGAATGTTAACATTTCTTAAAGAACAACCAAGAGCAAATCAGTAGTGCAGAATACAAAAGTATTTCGGTTAGTCCCTTGATGCTCTGCCAAATAAAAGATCCCAATCAAATGAACTACAAAGAAAGCAAGAGAATAAACATTTCTTCGAATATACAACTTGATGTATCAATATAGGCTTCTTAATTATTCAAAATATGGTAGTACTTAGTCAATATAAATGCATAACTTTTACATTTTTAGGTGGCACCAACTCAAACATACTACAACAAGATTTTTCTCAGTGGACAATAATATGACATCCAAGTAAGTAATTAAGGTTTCCTTTTATGGTGGATGATAACCACCACCCCGAACAATCAAAAACAACTTAGTAAAATTGATAAGGAAGCATGCTAAGGAGAATAGAAGTTCAGATACTTGTCCAAGAAGAGCAGCAACATTATCGCGATCGCCATCTAACACAATCTTGAAAGCATTAAATGCTTGTTCAAAATCTCCTTTAGCCAGTAAAAGCTGACCTGCACGTAAATCCAACAACTAGCTTAAAGGTCAAAACAAGAAAAAGAACTTTCCATGGAAGGATCTTAGTGGCATTCAAAATCATACATATTTAATAATGAGAGAAGAAAAAATCATCTATACTTAATGAAAAAAAGAAGATATAGTCCTCTAGAAAAACACCTTCCAAATAATAGGTTCTCTAGGCAGCTAGCGCTTGCAAGACCTCATTTAAAAGATCATCCTTAACAAAAGTCAATTTTAAGAAGGAAAAAAAAAAGTGGTGGTAGAAATAAAATAAGACAAAGATCCTCAAGAAGCAGTTGGAGAATAACAATGTGCACTGACAAACTAATCCTGGATCGATACAAGATCACCATTAACTCGCTCCTCTTTGTAACATGTTATATTCACTACTAAACGAAGCAAATAAGAGGAGCTTTTGAAACCCACAGGCAAAGCAAGGAGGTTCATTTAGTGTAAATGAAAGACACAGATAAGAAACCCCAGACTTTTCAAAGCCAAATCATCTAATAGTTGACAGAATTAGAGCCAAATATCCGGGTACTGTAATTTTTAAATCCCAGTCCATCCGGAGAAGATGAGTAACAAAAATGCCAAGCGCATCTAACTCAAATAGCTTCCATGTGATAGAATTCTCAGCCAAACTTACATTGTTAATAACCAGGGACTCTTAGGTGAAACATAATTGATTCAAGAGCCTTTTGAACGCTAGGTAACATGTGTGGACAAGGTTTAGACCCATAAATCCAAGGCACCTAACCCAAGAACTAACTATTTGCCATCTAAGTCGTTTTGTTGCAAGGGCATGGTCATGTAGGTGAAATGCACCACTTTAGCTAATAAAATTGGATTAAAGTAAATATTCACCATTTTATGCCTAAGTCACACCCACATCGATAACAACCTCAAAATACGCATGGACCATAAATCCTTTCAAAACATAGAGACTTATTGTAACTATCAACCTTTCAAGTAATGGGCAATAGTATGTATATGCTCGTTGGAAAGCGACACTCACATTAATATGTGGGTTTTATAAATTCATTCAAGATGCAATCATAACAATGAACCTTTATTGAGGAATGGTATCGCACATCTAATAGAAACAATTAGATCAATGTTACAGTCAAGCCAGAGAAAACTTTGAGTAGTATTCAGGTTGATATTTTGGATTACAAGCAAAACTATCTACCTTTCCCAATCCAGGTTGAAGGCTCATGCATGTCAATCCTTGATGCCTTGTTATAGTACTTTGTGGCCTGTATAAAAAAGTCTTCCTTTTCTCTGTGTTTTGTTTCAATTTTTCCAAGGTAGCTATAATATGCTCCCAAAGCATTCAGAATAGCAATCCTCTCGTATTTTACATCAGCATAATATTCATCAATCTCTGCACATTATTGACTCTTGAGAGTTAACTGGAATTTACAAAAGCACTATGAATGCACAAAAAGCTATCAGAACGCAACATAACGAAAGAATGTACCAGGACTTGAGCCTTCTTCTAATATCTGTCTAAATTGTTCGATTTTCCCTTGTTTGAAGTACTCCCTCTGTAACAAAAGCAAACAGAGTACACACCTTCCCCATTTTAAACACATGACACAAATAAAACCTAAGATACAGACAAAAATCAAATAGGCATGTGGTTCCATATGCACCCGAATTTAATATGCCGTACAAACTACAACTAGATCTGCCTCTCCTGAAACACCTCCACAATGCACAAATCAAATCCGTGAACCCAGATGTACAAGTAATAATCTGCTAGTAAAATCAAATCGGACTTGAAACTTTTTCAAGCTTTTTGAGTCGAGGAGAAACAAGATACTTGTTTCTCAGGATGCACGTGAATACAAATTTGAAAAATAACAATTGAGGAGCAGAGAATTAGCATCTGATACATATTAGACATTGGCATACGTGGGGTGCATGATACCTGATGCAGAGACTTGATGAAGTAGTTCAACACATTTTTTTATATTTAACAGATAGAGTTACACATTGGACTGAAGTCATATTTTGATAGATGGACCTTCTGGGCGTGGCTGGGTTGATGCTTACCAAGTTGTGAAACTCCACTCTCAAATTAATGATATAACTAAATAGATGGCAATAGTTTTGCATACTAGCTCATCATCACTATGTCTTTTTCAGACTAGCATGCGCACACCTAGTAAGCAGAAATGTAACCGGCGGGATAGTTGCATCCCGGATCACTCATATGATTAAATGATCACTCAATAATGAACGGAACAAAAGAAAAAGGGCCTTATAACTTATTTGCACCAAATCAAATCACAAATTCAAACTCACGCCCCAGGCAAATACAAAACTCAACTCCAAAAGTTCAGGCTTTTCACCAACCCGCATCGCTATAGATGATGACGCACATGCATGTTCCCATAAATTACAAGCAGAGCACTGAACATATACAAACAAAACGAAATACATCGGACATAAACTTACAGCAATAATAAGCCAGAGGTCAAGCGGAGCTTGTTCCGCCTTTAGAATGTCAAGAATGTCTGTGGCGTCGCGAGGTAGTTGATCAAGCGCCACCCTGACCTCCTCTTCTGAATTTTGAACTGGTATATACACACAAGCCATAAATTCCCTCAAATTACAGAACCCTAATTTTCTGAATCCTCAGACGGGAGCCCAATCGCACCAATAACAGTAACCAAAGATCTCTCTTCAAACTGCAGGTTAACAGAGGATGTTAGGGGAAAGGCTGGGTTCTGAGGAACTGTGGCAGAATACAGTTCCGGTAAAACTACAAAATTGCGACTTTAGGGTATCGTTAGCACTTGCTAGGGTACCTCCCTTGTTATATTATTTTATTTGACGTGCTATTTATGAATATCTTTCTTAGCACGCGGGAAAATTGTTTATTGCCCAATTTTTGCTCCTTTTATATTACTTTAGGTTTAGGAAGCAGCCTTGCCTTATTTTTCATGTGGTAATTTTTTTTAAAACTATAAATACATATGATTACGATGAAAGTAACACAGGAAATGTAGCTTAAACAAATATGAAATCGAAATTCATTCGACTCATCCGGGGTTCGAAACCCTGCATCTCCACTTCCATTTTTTAAATTTTTTTGTTTTGTTTTTCTTAAATTTTTTTAAAGAAATTAAAAAAAAAAACTTCTGCACCTAAATTTCTATCTACCAAATTTCGTCTTAACAAATTCTCACTCTGCATTTTTCACTGTTGATTCGTGGAACCATTGCAATAATTGTGAATCAACCAAGCTCATCCAGGGGAGAGGGAAGCAGTATGAGGAAGGGAAAAAAAAATCAGAGCCTCCCACACTTCTATTATGAGTCAGCACACTTCTATTATGAGTCAGCACACTTCTATTATGAGTCAGCACACTTCAAACTACCCGCTAAGACAACAACTTGACTTTGACCTTTCTTCCAGCTGCATGAAGCCACTAAGACAGGAAGGGGAGCACTTTCCGATATATCCCTCGCAACCAAGCAAATGCGCAGTTAAAGATAAAGCTAAAATTGAACTAGCCTAGCTAGAATAATATGAGGATCTTGTGAGCGGGCTTGTGAATTGGACTTCTGAAAAATCCAAGTTAATCTCCAATGGAAAAACTTGTTTCTTCTTCTTTTTCTTTCCTTTTTTTTGGATTTTACTTGGTTCGTATCTATATCTACAACATGTCAACATCCGATACTAAGCAACCATTTGGGGTAAAAAGTTCAATTTTAGCTTCCTTCAACGGTGTTGAAACTATTGTATCTGCTGCTGCTGTCATGTGGTCATAGAAACAATAGGAGAGTGGTAGGGATCAAAATTTTTGGGATCCTATAATTCTGATCCCAATAAAAAATTAATAAAATAATCACTAATTAATTGTTAATTAATATTTTATTGAAATAAAATATTAATTAATTAAAATTAATTATTATTTTCAATAATCGTAGATAGGGGTGTCCAAAATATATCGGCGGTACCGGAACTGAGACCGGTTACTGGTATTAGTACCCCTTCCAGGAATCGGTTAGGATACCAGTACCGGTACTCATATTTAAAGTACCAGTACCGATTACCCGGTACCGTACCGGTAAGAATGGTTTTCAGCATTTTTCTAATATTTTGAATTTTGAAAATGCTCTTTATCCCGCTTTCTAATAATCTCGTCGAAAATTGAAAACTCGCAGGAGATCGACTGTACACAATGGGATCAGAACCTGGAGAGCCTTCTGAACCTCAGCCAGAGGTGGAGACCCGTGAGCAAGTTGGTGAGCTCCCATGCACAACTGTTATGGGAAAGAAAAAATCGACTGAGAAAGCCGTGAACCACAAACAACCTGCCATTATCTCAAAATCGAGAAAGCTACCTCCTTTCATCGCAAAATTGAGAGAATCATCTGTATCGCTATACGTAGCAAATTTTCCGGCTTCCTGGAATGATTCAAACATTTGGTACTTCTTCGAAGCATAGGGGTAAGTGAGGGAGGTTCATGCCTCTCCGCTATGACTTTGTCCGGTTTGCGAAGCATGTTAATCTACAATGTCTGGTTGAAAAGTTGAATGGCCTTCTGGTTGAGAATACAAAATTGTATGTCAATTATGCAAGATCTACGACTGAGTCAAGCAAAAAACCGTCTTCTACGGAGACATCTCCATCTGCTAATCTGGCACCTATCTCTAATGCTTTGGTAGCTCCTGCAAACATGAACTCTGCCACACCTCTAGTTACTGTGAAGTATACTCGTAAGCCCAAAAACTCAGCGTGGCTTGAAAACTGCTTGGTGGGAATGCCTATTCCAATTCTGGACATTGCCTCTCTGGACAGAATATTAGAAGAACACGATTATCCGCAGGGCCGTGTTGTGCGACTTGAAGGGGGAGAAGTCATGGTTAAGCTAAGTAATGTGGAAGATAGGATGCGATTTCTGGGAGATACTAAGACCACTACAAAAATGTGCATTCACGGTATACGTCCCTGGGAAGTAGTTGACGGTAAACTTGTCCAGCCGGCGTGGATTTGCATTCGAGGCACACCCTTGCATTTCTGGTGCAAGGATTTCTTCAGAGAGACTGCAACAAATATTGGAACGGTTCTCATGGTCAATGAAAAAATGAAACAACAAACTGAGATGCAGTTTGGACGGGTGAAAATCCTAACCACATCCGAAATGTTGGTGGATCAGCAACTCAAAATCGAAGCAGACCATGAAAACTTCACCGTGTATGTGAAAGACGAAATCAGTAGACCCATTATGCCCCCGGTTCGCAGAGACAAAGGATGGCCAAAGGAAACAACTTGGCCATCAATTAAGAAGAGCAATTGTGATACAGCGCCTAACTATCCTGAAATGCAAAATGAGAAAGACAAGCCAGCTGATCCTGTTACCCTTGACCCTCCGAGCAAAATTCTGCCACAAGAAGGAAGCGGGAAAGGAAATTTGGGAGCAGCAAGTCCCTTCAGTAATAACTCATCCTCATTCAGACCTCAATTCCCTGAAAGAAGCGCATGAAAATGCAGAAATTCTGCAGAACTGCACCGTGCAGACCTCTCATCCCCCAATGCTGCTAGTAGGAGGTCATCTTCTCCAATCAATGAGGAAACGGTGCATACCCCAATACCTCCGAAAGGTTTGTGTAGCTCTGATCTGTTCCAATTACAAGCTTATCTGGATTTAACTCCGAATTCTTTGGAGAGAAAAATACAGGGGTGTCCAATCCAAGATAACAACTCTGATCGAAGGCTCCAGCTTCATACACAGAATATCCAGAAATCAGGTGTCTGTAAGGACCTTATTGATTTTGAATCTGGCCATGACCTGTGCTCCACGCTAGATGGAAGCTCATCTTCGCAATCCAAGTTCATTTGGAACATGGCAAAGTCCATTGGAGTCTCATCCCCCGAGCAGGATCTAAAAATGATAAACAGATTAGATGAACTGGAGAAATCTGCCTCAGAAAAATACCGGAAGCATCTAAAATCAGTTGCTCACTCAGCATCAGCGCCTACTGGCTCTAATCAATGAAGAAAGTGAGCTTTAACATCCGGGGGCTTGGGAAGCCACATAAAAAATTGGCTGTCTGGGAACTAGTTAACAAACAAACGATTGATTTTTTGCTCTTGCAGGAGACAAAGATGGAACTCATTGATGCTAGGGTTTGCAATCAGATTTGGTCAGATGATACACATTCTTGGTGATATAGAGAATCGAATAGGCGCTCAGGTGGAATCTTGAGTATCTGGAGGTCTGACATTTTCCAGCTAATAAGCTCTCATATAGAGGACGGCTTCCTCAGTGTATACGGGACTTAGGGCCCAGATCACATTCCAGTTAATATAATCAACGCATACGTCCTAGCTCCGATGATAGAGAAGAAGGATTTATGGAGGAGGCTAACAACGCATATACGTTCTAAACCGGACAACAACTGGTGTTTTGGGGGTGATTTCAACGCTATTAAAATTCTTGAAGAAAAAATTGGCCTCTCCTATCCTAATGTTAGAGAAATCTTGGACTTCCAGCACTTCATCAGATCAGCAGACCTCCTTTATCTTCCGCTTCTGCGAAGGCAATTCACATGTTACGCAGGACAAAATACAAGCTGTAGCCGTATAGACTGGCCAAAGCTAAACATACCCAGTAAATTCTGCCCTTAGGTAGGGTCGCTGGTTCCTGATATTAGATTCTTGGTCCCATATCTGACCAAAATTGTATCAATTTGCTCTTGATAGAAGTGTCTCAGACCATTGCCCCATACTGTTGAAAACAGAAGAGCTAAATTGGGGGCCTAAGCTGTTTAACACTGAATAGTTGGAACGATGTTGAGGGTTTTGCGGATATGGTGGAAAAGGAATGGAGTGAATTAAGGATAACTCGAACCAAAGGCTATATTCTTCATCACTCGCTTAAAATTCTCTGCTGCAAGCTTAGTACATGGAACAAAAATGCATATGGTAATATTGATAGACGACTGGACAAACTGAATATGGATCTAGCCGCTTTTGACACCACGCAAGAAATGAGAGAGCTGCAAACTGATGAGCTCTTAGAGAAAAAATCGTGCTGGTCCAATCTATAGAAATTCATGCTTGAGAAAGAGAAAATGCTGATGCAAAAATCTCGATCAAGTTGGATCTGAGAAGGTGACCAAAACACTGTATATTTCCACTCCAGGATTACGACAAACAGGAGAAAGAACCACATTCGTGGACTCTACATCAATGGAGAATGGTGCAGTGATGTGGCTGGAGTTAAATCAGGACGATCGGAGCACTTTAAGAAACGATACACATTAGACAACTGGAACAGACCTACTCTAGAAATCCCTGCAGAACGAAGAGTCTCACAAGAAGAAAACCAACAGCTCATCCAAGTCTTCACCGAGGATGAAATATACACAACAGTTTGGAGTTGTTCTCCAAAAGTCCAGGTGCTGATGGATATAATTTCAACTTCCTACAAAAGCATTGGCATACTCTCAAAAATGCCTTCACTCTATTTGTGTAGGATTTCCATACATCAGGCCGCTTAGCAAAAGGTTTAACCTCAACCCTGATCACTCTTGTCCCAAAAATTGATAATCCAGTATCTATGAAACATTACCGGCCAATATCTTTGGTGGAGTGTGCATACAAGGTCCTTTCTAAGATACTAGCAACCAGATTCAGCCATGTGGTGAATTCCATTATCTCTGGTAACAAAACTGAATTTCTAAAGGGGAGGCAAATCTTAAATGATATCCTGGTAGCGAATGAGGTCATCCATACTTATAAGTGTTCGAGGCAGCCTCTACTTTTATCCACATCTTAGATTGAAACATATGCTGATTTATTGTGCTGCCAGAAAAGGAAACTCCCTTTTATGTATCTTGGATTACCTGTCGGTGACAATCCGACAAAGGTGAAAATGTGGATGATCTTATCGCTACAATGGAGAGCAAACTCTCAAGATAGGACAACAGATTCTTATCACTCACTGGACGATTGACTCTGATCAAATCTACACTTACAAGCTCAACATTATATTACCTTTCGATCTTCAAAGCTCCATCTCAGGTTTTGAAGAAGCTAACTAGTATTATTTCACAGTTTCTTTGGCAAAAATCCTCTGAAGGTCATTGTCCAATTCATTGGATAAAATGGGAGATCCTCTGTATGGAAAAACAAGATGGAGGATTAGGTGTAAAGGATCTTCAGACAATGAACATTGCTCTGTTGACAAAATGGATATGGAGACTAACGGAGGAACCAAACAGTCTTTGGGCATTAATCATTCGCAGCAAATACTTTCGGGCTCCAGATCATCAAGCTGAAACATATCTCATATCGCTACCAGATAATGTGTCTCGTTTCTGGCAGGATATATGGAACTCGTGTGCCAATGAGAACTGGTTTGTTGACAAAATTATCATGGAAGTTGCCTCTGGTCGGACAGCCTTATTCTGGCAAACGAATTGGACTTTGGATGGATGCCTAGCAACATTATTCAGTGATTTGTATCTGCTTTTCGGAGTTAGAAATTTGACAGTATATGAGGTTCTTTCACTTGAAGGAGAGCAACGGGAAGGGATTCTGAACCTCAGATGGACATTGCGCTCATGGGGCAGGAAAGACTGCAAATGTTGCTGCTAAAAATTGGCTCATGATCCTTAAGTGAAGGAGACGATATATGGCATTGGACAATGGAAGTTACTCGGTGATATACCGTTACATCTGGCTATAAGCTAATCAGGAGAAATTGTGCTACCACACAGGAGGTCTTTAGACCAGATCTTTCCCTCGCCTGGAAAAACTTTCGCCAAAACGGATACAGCTCTTCACTTGGAGGTTACTTCAAGATCGAATTGCAACAGTTGTCAACCACATTCACAGGGGCATCTCATCTGAGCAAAGCTTCGGCAGATGTGTGTTGTGTGGTCTTAAAATTGAGTCTGTCAACCACCTGATATTACAGTGTGATCAAGCAAGCATAATCTGGAGACAAATCTATACCTGGCTCAATATATCAGCAGTGGAGGCTGAGGAAGTGAAGCAACATTAATGCTATTCACTCGATCACTCAAAGGGAAGCTTGGTAAGATTGTTGGTCCGACAATATGGCAAGTTGTTGCTTGGTTTCTGTGGATTGAAAGAAATAGTATTTGTTTTGAAGCCGACAGCACTGAGGACGTATTCGAAACAACAATTCGTTTGGTTTGGCAGTGGCTCTCGGCGCATGTCCTCACCTGATAGGACAAAATGTAACTGTGCAAGTGTACACAGGTCAGATGCAAGTTAAACCATGGTGAGCATGGGTAATTTCCACAGAGAGCAAAGGAGGAATCCACTAGTAGCTGCAAGAAGAACACTAATTGGCAAGAATAAAATATGTTGTTGAGTAATATATTAATTAAATTCTAAACTGCTCATAATCAAATCTAAACTGTCATGTGACGTTAAGAACAACTAGAGAATGCGATTTAAGAGTTAAAGATGATGGAAACAGAACACTAGAGCAAGTTCCAACAGAAAACAGAATGGAAGATAACTTCTAAGGCAAGGAGTGTTACTTCTTACCCAGTTAATCATCTAGTTTAGTGAATATATTTCACTACCTACACATCTATGACCACAGGATTATATAGAAGTAATCCCTGTTACGGGTAGAACCCCTTCTTCCTAAGGTTGTTGGAGGGGTACTGTCGTCCCACACCTAGACCTTAGGTGAACATGAAACATGAATGTT
>JAOYMZ010090349.1:0-10846 GCA_025802335.1 Pinguicula primuliflora
ATATCCTGCACTTGTAATAATTAAAATTAGGTATTTTTTAAATATAATTTGCGGACTTTATGGTACCTCTATTTTTTATTTTCAAATGGGCACCCCCAGTCTACAAATCTTGAATCCGCCCCGGATCGTGTACATGTAATATTTAAAACTATATACATTTTGTAACCATATTTTTGTATTTTATGTTAGCTCAATTTTTATATCTTTCAAATGAACACTTCCTGACATCAAGTTCTGTATTCGCCCTGCCATCAAGGCCATTTTCTTTAGATTTTTTATGGCCTTTAGGTTGTGGCAATTCTCTGGTCGCCAGCTCTTGTTCTCATCGTTATTGCCAATTCATGTTAAATTTCCGGGTAGAAGAGACGGAGGCAATGGCGGAGCCAGGCTCATATTTGGACCCGGGCTAAATTTATTTTTGTTGGGACGGACCTAATTCGAGCCTATTATCTTCTTAAAAACCTCAAAATCGAGCCCGGACTGTAGCACAGGCTGGCCACCTCCTAGTTCCTCCCTTGGACGGAGGGAAGAATGTATCTGGGATTAAATTTTAAAATTTAATATTTAGTAGTCAGAATAATTTTATGTAAGAAAAATAAAAATTCATTTGAATTTATTAATTTGTCATTTATTTTTTATTAAATTAATAAACTTAAAATAATTTTTTTTGTTATTTTTCGTCAATTCTTAATCAAATGCGCAAATATGAGTGTTTATATTTTCCGCAAAATTCGGAATACACAAATCCGAACATCCGACAAGTTTCATGTATATTTCGGGTTTGTATGGCAAAATTCGTACCCGAAAATATTCGGATATGGGTTCGAGTATAGAACTTAAATTTCGAATTAAAATATCCGAAATCAAACATTTTAATAAAATAAATAAATAATAAGTTCAAGTTTATGTATCAAATACTCAAAATCCAAATTGGACTAAAAAGTTGAGAAAAAACATATTACAAATAAAAAAAATGTTATTTGTAATGATATTCTTATAGTCATTACACTAAAAAGTCAAAATTTATAATTTTTATAATTATTTCAAAAAAATTGTAAGGAATAAACAAATTAATAATTTCACTAAGAAATTCAAATTATTTCATTAAATCACACACTTTTAAATAGAAAATATTTTCGCACATTTTCAATAATCAAAACAGAACAAAATTATTAAATTCTTATTACTAAAGGTTGCCCGGAGAGTTCCAAATTTTTGGAGCTAAACAAAGGTAGTGCTTTAAAGCCTTGGGCTCTAATGTGGACAAATACAATATCCGTGCTTTCCAGTGTACGTTCTGATGGTCTGTTGATCTGAATGCCATGCATACAGCATACGCATTGATGGGAAAATCAAACAGCTTTTCACTGTTTCTAGTGTTTTATTTTATCTACAATTTTAATTTTAATTTTAATTTTGTTTATGATTACATCGTCTCGTTATAGGATTTCTTATATGCTCCCGGAAAAACGATCTAATTATCACTTGTCCAACTCTAATCTCGCATAAGTGTATGAAAAATGAAAAAACAACCAACCTCTGAAGAGAAAATAGTTTCAACAATTTTCATGCCCAAGTATCAAGACTAAACATACGGTGTCCAATATTATGTGCCGAATAAATAAGTTAGGTACTAAATTTTAATTATGCATTGAGATTGTAATCCAACACTTAAATCTAACGATCGTGATTAGAATTCGATACCTAACTCCAAAAAGATCGAAATCTCTTTTTTATCTAACAAATTAGGAAGCCCGGTTGAATTTGGTTATTTGGGTTTCGTTGGTACATAAATACAAAAAATCAGCATCCTTTTGCAGTGTCGAGAAATTAAGCATTGCTGTCTTCTCTCTATACCTCTGCTTATCTTTTTCTCTTTTTTCATATTTTTTGAGCTTCTGACAGACACTTATGCTCTAATCGTCCCTCGATCAGTCTATAGAAGAAAACCCACCATTTTTTTTCTTTTTATGTGTGCCAGAAACGATGCGACCTGCAAATAAATTTGTACAACCAAAAAGTAGCAGTTACGGAACTTGGCCTCTGCCAAATGCCCCTGTGACACTCTCTCCTCATTGTCTTTTTCGTCCCTAGGAGCTTTCGTGCTTCTCCACCCTTATTCTCAGTAGGCATAAGAAAAAAGCTCATTTCTTTTTGGCTTCTCACGTTGAATAAGTAAGTTGAACATCGGCTTGTGATTGTGTTTTCGGTACTTCTTCGTGGATTTCTTGCTAAAGAGACTGAAACATTTTCGGATTTTGGTGTTTGATCAAAATGCGAGTTCATATTTATTTAGCCATTTTTGTGTCTTCTTAACAAACCCAGGGAAGAGCGGTTGGTATTCCCTGAGAATAAGCATAAGCTCGTCGGTTCGTTGGAATGCACCGTTGATTTTTCAAGTTCATGTTTCACAACCTTCTCCCTCTGGCTTCTATCCATTTTTTCAGTTTCCATTGTGCTGTTGATTTAGTTGATTGGGTCTTATAAGATTATCGTTTATCTACAATTTCCGGTTCTTCACAATGTTTCAGTATAGTCATTCTGACCCATCGTCTTTTTTTTTTTGGTTAAGAATCTGAAACTCGTGAGGGTGTATTTACAATAGACGTGGGCCAAATAGCCGAATCATTGTAATTGGTCTCTTCTTCTTAATTCCTTGCACCATTGAGTTACCTTTTTCCATGAATGAGGGGGTATTGGTGAAATATTTCAGAAACAACGTTTAATCATGGTAGTTTTCTTCCCCAGGATGTCTGCTTATCTGGTACTGAGGGCATGGGAAGAGCGTGTGATTGTCCAGGAAAAGGGCAACCGTATTGTGCACTATATCCTAAGGGATTCCACAGGAAACTCAATTCTTGCTGTGGTGGGTAAAGAGAGATCCATCAATCATATGGCGTATACCATCTCCAAGGACTTTCTGCATGTTTTTGGGTCCACCAGCAGTGCCAATGCTGGAACTGTGTGGAGAGCTAGACAAGAAGTTGTTGCATGGCTCATTTCAGTCGCCAAAATGGGTGGACAAATATTTGCTCCTTCAAGTAAAGGTTTAATTTCCAGAATTAATGCTTTGCACCTGTTCATGTAAATGCTGTAAATTATGCCTCACTGGGGAAGTATGGTGTGAATAGAAATGATTGGTGTAAATTGTTTAGTTTAATGTCTTAAGGTTTTTGTGAAGATTCCATTCTAATGGTGTATCCTTGGTTGCAGAGTTTCACTTTTCATACATAAGTTCTTCTTGCTTTGTCTTCCCCAATATCTGGTGTTCTTCATAAGTTTTCTGAAACCACCTTTGATTCAATTGTCCTGAAATCTGCTTCATCATGTTATGTGTTTAGAACTCTAGTGATTCAATTCAGAGTGATCTTACGGTGTCGAATGTTAGGTTACGAATAAATGAGTTAATGTGTTGAATCCGAATCATGACCAGTTGTGATCCAACACTTAAATCTGACCGTCATGATTAGAATTCGACATATAACTCATTTATTCGGTACCTAACATTCGGCACTGACGATTTTTCATTCAATTCTTTCTATTACTGATCAGGCAATCCTCTCATTGTGAAACACCGATGCCCACTGTTAGCATTGGAACCTACTCCCAGGAGATTGAAAGTCGAAAGTTCATGCCCCCAGCCTGCTGTTATGGAGTCCGAGCGGCGTTCCCCGGATGCATCCAAGTTTGGGAGCACGAGTATTGAACTTCTCAGTCAAGACAGTGGCTTGCGAGGCTGTTGGTTCAGATGCAAGATCTTGCATTCATCACAGAATCACCTAAAGGTTCAATATAAGGATGTCTTGGAAGTTGATGGACCTGGAAAATTGAAGGTCTATATGCACCCTATTCCATAAAGTTATAACATCATGCAGAAAACAAAAACATGGGAAGGGTTAACATGTTCATCTTATTTCATCTGTACTGACTGAAATTTTGCAGGAATGGGTTCGAGCATCCACAGTTGCAGCTGCTGATAAACTGGGAATGAGACGTGTAGGCCGCCTTGTTGTTAGGCCTCAGCCTCATGAGAATTCTCCGGGAGTTGTTAAGCTTAAGGTAGGAGCTGCAATTGATGCATGGTGGTGCAATGGCTGGTGGGAAGGAGTTGTAATTGGATATGAAATGCCGTCCAAGAGTAATCTTCAAGTTTATTTACCAGGTAATAATCAGTTTCAAGATATCTAATTGTTGTTAAATTTCATCCTCGATTCGAGAAGGCAGTCGCGTAGGCCGCTTAGGCCCTAGGATGTCGCCCTCCGACTTGCCCGAATTCTCGATTCGGCCGCTTATAAGCCCATCTAGGCGGGCGCTTACGCCGCCTAGGTGCTGAGCTACTCCTGTCCTTTCTCGAACATTATTTCATCCATAATTTAGTTACTCAAGTACACGAAAACATGGCAGCCGAGAGCCGGTTTTTGACAATGGAGAGGTGGAACATCAGATCTTCAAGAGACTGGATAGACAACAAATGGGTTGAAGTTTTGGGGAAACCTGATATTCTGTCTTACTTATCTTTGGTTTTTAGCACCACCATGCCAAAACTTCCACTTCTTCCAAGTTCAGCTTGGGGTGATACTCACGCTTCTCCAAATCTGGAAATTCTCAATCCTCATGAACTAGAAAGATCTCAAGGGGATAAGCTCAAGGTACCGGCTTCATTCGCTTCTGGTAACCGGGAAGCTGTGAAGGAGATACACTTAAAGAAACGACTTATTATTGAATACAACAAGGAGATGAAACTCAGAAATTTGAGTTGCATGGACATTGATGGTATATGAGTATGGACAGTAAATGAAGAAGGCTGAGATGCTTAGAGTAATTTTGGTACGGTCTCCAGGCTACATTTAGCTTATACTCTGATTTCTATGAAAACTGATGTGTCAAAACACATTCAGTCAGAAATTCTAACAATAGAAGTTTGCTGGTTCGTTTAACAATTAGTACTTCGGTTCTAGGAGAATTATGTACAATTGTGTACATAACTTTTTTTGCTTGTCATGTGGGAACTAATGCCCTTGTGAATCCTCATTTACCAGCAAATATGATTTTCTATCAGTACTCTTTTCTTTCTCAAGATTCTACATTTTTTGTGTGAGTAATATAAATTCCATTTTAGAATTAGAAGAATCTGCCAGCCAACAAGGTTTTAAGGATATATTATTCATACACGCTTTATTATAATTTATAACTATTTGTTGACAATGTAACGTGGACATAATAAATTGTGATTGTTTACTCACTATGTTCTAGATGACGGTCGTCTAGGTGTTGCTGGCTCTAATATTGACTGAGTACCTGCTTAGGCCGCTTATACGAACGCCTAAACTACCTAAGTGATGAGCGGCCCAGACCGCCAGGGCCCGTCCGCTGCTTCTTAAAAGACTGTTTACCCATCACAATATCAACAACAAATAATTTCAGTATCATCCAACCTTCACTAGAACTTATAAGTTATAATGGCCAAACTCTCACATATGCAACGAACGCTGAGGGTGTCTGCTAGGACATATGCCACAGTATCATGGCTGAACGATCCCCTTCTTAAAAAGCATGTCGTAAACTCTATCCACTTTCGTCGGCTCGAGTGGAAAGAACGAATAAGCTTCAGATTTGTTGGTGATGTTGCCACTCATAATTTGTGTTGTCATGTCCTCTTGCATCTTCAAATAAAGATGAGGAGGCAACTTCATATCCAGACACAGCTGTTTCTCCTGCAACAGATTGCATTCCCACGGGTTAAACTCATAGGCGTCTCTGCTCGGCTATAGATGTCGGACGAAAAAATGCGACAAAATAAACTATGTTCAAATGCATGCTCACATATTCAGAGAGTAAATTGGCTCCAGAAATGAGCAAGACATCTAGCTCAGCTTGTGCCACCGAGTTCGCTTGGCACGCAGAGGTTGTCGTCGAATATGTTCCGAATGATTCTGATGAAACAGGTAAACATAGACTTTCTTGGCTGCTTGGGCCAACCTGAGAGGTTTCTTTCGGATGTGTACCATTTTCAGACTCTCTCTTCTGCTCAAGATACCGGTGGGCGTCAGTAGATGACCTACATCCCGCAGCTCTAGCTTCCTAAATTATAAAACATAAAAGAGTGAAACCAATTCGTTGGTTAAATTCGAAAATGACCAAGATTCGTACAATAAAGGCCGGCACTACCAAAACTCAGAGACCAATAGAAGCTAGCAGTATTTTCTTCAAGTTGGGCATCCCCATCCTACCTTAAGCCCTCGAATTCGTGTGACAATCCTATACTCAGAGACGATAGCTTTTAGCAGTTCTTCATGCTCCTCTTTGGAATGGAAACGCATGTAGGCATCATAACGTTTGCACAACCTCTTCTCCTCTTGAGATAAGCCCTTCAGAAATGCACTAGGGTGCAGCAAATCCCTATCTAGGATAAAATCCTTCCTCCGTTTTCTTTCGTCAAGCCTGCCAAACAACCACTCTACGTATGAATTTCAGAATATGAATGAAAAGATATGATGGGCGTCAACTCAACGCAAAAGACAGCGTATGGAACAACATATTTAACTGACCCTCCGGAATTTCATCTCTTTCGAGCATACCATTACAGTATACTTTTTTCCAAAATATGAGATGTGCCAGTTTACAACATCGTGAAAGGATCTCTAGCTTTAGCACCACAAGTAACGGATCAAGTAAGCGTTCTAGTGCAATGATTCTCTATCTAAGATAAATAACTTAGATTCAATCCTTCGCTTCTGGTTTTGCTTTAACAAACATCAATTATATTATATACTTGAAAACATATCAGGTTAACAAGATACCTCTTTATATATATCCGGAGCACCCTCAGTTTCAACTCTCGCTCTTCCTCAGTATCAGTTTCCTTGAATTCCATCTCAGCCAGCAGCTGTTCGGCATCATTATCATATTCCGGGTCAAATTCTCGTCTTTTAGGATTGTAACCACTTGAATCCACAAGTGGGGCTTCAATTTTTGCAGCTTTAGGTTTATTGCCGCCAAAACTTCGGCTTGATGCACTGTCAGCTGAGAGATTGAAGATACCAAATAAAAATACAGATGGAAGACTATAGAGTTTCAACTATAGAACTTTACACATAAAAAAAAACACCTTCCACTTTTGGAAAATCATCCTGATCCTTGGGTTGGAAAGTGTTTGATGCATTTTTGTTAACTTTATTTCCTGAAAGATTTTCGCTTTAGAACAGTTGCAATATCTGCTTTGTTTCTAAAAGTGCGGAATCATATCCAAGCTATGGACCATAGATCATCATGAGTAGAGTGCTTATGGAAAGATGTTATCAGAACATCATTTTGCTTACCTGCAATGGAGTTGGAAGATAAACGACCAGAAGGAATATTTTGGTACGAATCATCAGCCCTAAAAGAGACGGCTAGACTTTAGAATAGGTGCAAATGCAGCTTATGAAACACCAATAAAGAATTATCTCTGTACTTGATTCTTGGTGGGGAAAATGGAGACTCCTCCTTCAGCTGAAGTTCCCCTGGAAAATGAACGCAAAATCAAATCAGTTTCATACCAAGGCATTTCATGCCTTTCATGAAACATACAATGTGTTAGAACTTCAAGAATCGGCAGAGTAGACTTGGAAAAGGACCAACAGTGAGAAAAAACACGTCCAAAATCGAAAACCGTATAATCCATGCGTCCAGCATATAAAGTAAAACAAAAAAATAGAACTCAAAAAACTTGTTAACGTAGAAGCCAAGGTCGCATGTCCTCTTGAGAACAAGTCATACAAAGAATACAATCATATTCATCTCCGCAGGGGTTATAGTATTTAAGAGACATGCACAAGAAATCCAATTTCAAAATCTGAACATGTAGAAGTAGAAGATACTAAGATTTTAAAAAAAATCATTCTAATTTATCTCAGAACACATCATAAATAATATAACAAGAACTGGACAAAATTCTTGCAATAACGAATATATCGAAAAGGGAGCAGAAAGTATAAGACCATCAGTAGCGCGTACCCTTTTTGTCCTCATGTTGCACTTTAACCATTGCAAGAAGCTCTTTTCTATTTTTGCCAACAGCGTGAGTCATATCCTGAAAAAGGTGAGGCATTTCAACAAAAACTTCGGAAAGATAGAAAATTTAACCTCAAAGTAAGTTAGTTTGCAATGTCGTACTGGTAAAGGGAAGTATGGAGAATTGAGGTAAGCAGTTCTGTAGTGTTCAATGCATGCTGCCTTGGTCTTCGTACCGACATGCTCAGCTACTTCAGCCCAGTTTCCCATGCCATACATTTCAATCCCCTGTATTAATATTTAATATTCAGTCGACAGATAATAATACCAAAGTTCAAATAATTTTGATTCTGAAGATCAAGTCTGTGATAAGTTATTGAAGAATAAAAATCACCTCAAGAAGTAATATTTCTTCATCAGCATTCCATTCTGGACATATGAGAGGAAATGATAAGATATCCTGCATACATTGCATTTAAAAGGCAATCAGCACAATGACCAAGAAAAACCTGCTTCTTGTCATCGCTTTCCAGTGAATATTTTCACAAAAGAGAGGCATTGGATTGACAATCCTACATGCTGGTCACATCTAAGTTTATTTTTTATTTATTTTAAATTTCAAAAAGAACAATGACATATCTATTCAAAAAGGAAATAGATAAAAGTAAATAGTTCAGGGTCAGGAGAGTGCGGGAGTGCTGTTGTCCCAAAGCTGAAGTCTTCAAATATGATACTGACCATAACCCGATACAGGTGACCACTTTTGTGAGGATGAACCTCAGCCCCAACTGAGAAACACTCTATGCATAGATCAAAATCAGAACACACAGCACATTTTATACGAATTTTCCCCGTAATATCTTTATTGCAGTAATTACAATGGTACAACGCCCTTTTTCCGTCACTAGTCCCTTGACCTGAGCATCAAGAAGATAAAACACTCAATATATTGCACAGAGAAAAAGATGATGTAAATTAGACAAGGCATATGCCATATTGCATGAAATATCATAAAACATCGCCCTACCAACTAGTTGACTGGCTTACTCATCTATGGTAGACCTCCCATTCCATCCAACAGATTATTTAAGCTAATTGCACAAACCAATGAGTGCGAGAAAATATGGATGGCATAAGAACAATGAGATGCAAATGGCATTTTCGGAACAACAACAACAAATTTGTGGGATATAATCGCAAAATTAAGCTGTATTCATCTTGACCGGAGATGTCAAATTCACCCGCGGTAGCAGACTCTGAATTTTCTCCGTTTGATGCATTCTTTTTTCTCCTTGATCTGCAAAACTAAATGCAGATCCCTTCAAATAAAGTACGACAGTTTAGCAGTACAACAGACAAAGATCCAAGTCAATTAGTTTCAGAAAGAAAAAAATGTAAGGGCGACATTTTATACATAATGACAGGCCAAAGAAGCAAGATAGTTCAAAACACTAGAGAGATACAAGCCTAACTTTACATATTTCCGTTACCAAACAAATTACGATCAAACAATTCACAATTCTATGATGTCAATTAAGAAATCACAACTAACTTACACCCATTTACATTATTTAATTTCACGTCGGGACAAAGATGGGGAACTTCCATGATCCCCGGTCCACAACAGAAATCCAAGAGTAATAAACAAATGAACAACTGTTCTATGATTGATGAAGATTACATTATCCCAAAATGAAAAGTTGCCAGAACTGCATTCACATTCGAAAACCCAAAAAAACTGAACGTAAAATGCATCTCTAAAGCTTGTATAATTTCCAATTCAGCTAGCAGGAAAAGTTCCGAACTTTTGTGCAGTTTTAACTGGAGGGAAATCGGGTTAAGTTATCAACCCGAGATTCAAACAACTCTTCACCTTTGACTCGGATCTTCTTCAGCGTGAAAATTTCCACGGGAGCGACCCATTGAAATGATTTCCAACTGGCGAGCTCGATTCTGTCCGAAATTTGTTGGGATTAACTCCGCGATCTCGACATTAGCGAATTACCCCCATTGATGCCCGTAATGGAGGGGAGGTTCCTCAGCAACAATTACAAAACTATCCTTCAATTATGCGTTCAAGTGGGAAAAAGAGTGTACCAATTCGGAATCAAAGAACTCTAGAGCACACACCATGGCCTAAAATTGGAGGCACAACAAAAATGCCGACTTTTCCTACCAAGGATTTGTTAAACTATGATGCTGCATGTCTCCACCAGCATGTGTCGACCAGTCCCGATAGTAAGTATTTACTATTGCAAACTACACCAATTTTCAGTCCATTCAAGTGTTATAATTAACGATGCATATAACATCCTTGATCACAAAATTTCTATTCCAAATGCAGGATGTGATGACTCAGTATTTGGTCTTTTGTAGTTTGAGATGCTGCGTTTTGCACTATCAGGACTCTTTTGATTATACTTATTGGAACATTTACCAATTTCCTTTGTAAAAAAATTGAAGATAATATCGTCAAAGTTAATGGTTTAAATCCGACATGAGTCTGTCACATGACTTGATAAGTGTGATTTACCTTCCTACCATATTTTGCATGCTATTGTATTAGGGCATTGGATTTAGTTATCCCAGTAAGATTCCCTACATTATCAAAAAAAATTGAAGATAATACCAATGATACATGTACAAAAAATATATTTGTACAAAATTTTGTATGCCCAATTATACATGTATATGTGTCATAATGCATCACTAAAATATGTGTGATCTTAATCACAATGACTCATGTACATGTATCATTAATCGTACAAAATATTTTACAATAATATTTTATACATGTAGCATTAATGACGCAAAGATCTATTTTATGTACAATATTGTTTGTTACTATTGTTAA
>JAOYMZ010090360.1:0-10845 GCA_025802335.1 Pinguicula primuliflora
TCCGGCATTCAATTCAAATCCACTCTCAAAGCATCATCAATCCAAATTAAGCCGTAGCAATTACACCTTAAGACCAAAGGAAATTTGTGTTTCATTATTATCCAATACGGCTAGAGTGAATATTAATGAATGTTTTGAGGAAAATGAGGTAAAACGGTGACGTCTGGTGGGAATATCTCTAAGCCTGGTGGGAAAATGGTGTTGTTCCATCATCAAGGATTTTTCCTTCTGGCTCATAATTATTTTGTTCCTGTTTATCTGCTGTGTTCTTGATTTGTTTTTCATGGGCTGTTCCTGAATCATTTTATGTAGTTAAGGGCGGACTCAACTCTCTGCGGGCTCGGACGTAGTTCGGAGACAATTTTGGCGAGTCCAAGGATTTTGAAGCCAAACCGAGATCGATTTTGATATTTTAATATTAGTTCAGTAATTTTTCTTTTGTAGATCATGTAATAATTTTCTTCACGGGGCTGCTCTTTGATTAATTCAATGAAGCATATTAATAAAACCCAATTCCATATCTATTGGTATCACGCAACTTAATACGTTTATATATATATATGATCAGTCGATAGAGGCCACACCACCGACGCTCAGTGGCATATTTGACCAGACCAATCAAGCTACTGAGGTTTCATGGCGGCGATCATCACAAATCTTCTATTCCTCGTGCACCTGAATTGCACAAGCCCACAAGAGGCACAGAGATCTTCCAATTCCGTCTCTGATAAAAATGTACGACTCCCCGAGAGTTTTGCAAAGTTCTGCACACAAACGAGAAACGAGTATAATAATGCTACATGAACACACTGTAATCCATGATACTGTTTACGTTTTAAATCATGTTAACCGCCTCAAGGTTCACCTGGCGCAGGAATGAGCGTAGTGGAAGACGCATGAAGGGGCCATCTACAATGAAGGTTGTGGCAACGAACATGCCGCCGGGTTTCAGCACGCGGCTGATCTCTGCAACCTGTTAAAAATAAGGGAAAACAAATAGTTTTGAATCATTAGAGTTTCAGTTGGGATTCATTGCCTATTTTGGTTGTAAGAGTGTTTCCAAGAGGTTATCGTTTCATCAAAGAAAAATGAAAAAAAATTCAGGTATGCTCACAGCTGCTGATGGTGAAGGCCAGCAATGCAGAGCAGCACCCGCATGGACAGCATCGATACTACTTGATGCAAATGGGAGCCTGGAGATATCAGCTCGAACAAGGAGTATGTTCCTGCATCGCCAACCACACACAAAGGTTTAACAGGGAATTGTCTCCAAAAGAGCATGAAAAAGACTGTGATTTGTTTGAAGTGCATATACCCTTCGGGGAAGTCGGAGTCCTGCTTGATGAATTCAAAGCACTGCTGCAGCATTGCTTCGGAGAAGTCCAGAGCAACAGTAAGCGAAAACAATCTGCTTGTGGCGAAAATTCTTGAGAACAAGCCACTTCCGCAGCTTGCATCGATGATATTTCCACCTAATACTGGCTTGAGATAATCCTTAATCAACTCAAACTGCATGATATGAAGCTTCGTTGAGGTTGGCAGAACCAGAACACTAGCCTCATGGACAGATATATTTGACCTCAATGGTTAAGTGAAACGGGAGAAAAAGGATAGATCATCAAAGTCAGACAAAGTATGTATAAGCATAGTCATCAAAAGGTTAAGAATTCATGACCATGAACTATATAATCAGAAGTACAGTCTGACTGTTATGATATTAAACACTACACGACTAAGTTTAAGAATTTCATCTTGTTTTAACTTATTAAAACATCGGCAGTTGCGTAAGTGTTGCAAATTTATCTCCTACCTCCTTCTCTGGGCCTGGAAAACCACCCAATAACGAAAAACTTTGCCTCCAGCCTCTTTCATAGAGAAATGACACCAAAGGAAGTCTGTTATACGAACACGTACGTTGGAAGTTAAGAATGATCAAGAAATCACAAACCGAGTTAATATAACATGCTGCTACCTGAAAATTTCAGTAGCTGCTGGCGCAGATTCACCATACACTTTACTACTACCAGTTATCGTCATGTCTAGATGTGAATCCTTGCCTGAATATGACTTCCTGCAAGTGCTGCATTGCAAAGTAGATCGAGCTACAGATTCCCTGCAGATTGCATGTCCAAGTATGAGGAAATTTCTCATGGAAAATCTAGATAACATTACAATACTCTGAGTCAATCATAGTTTTCTAGCAAATAGTGTGAAGGGGGATTGAAAAGGCTTTTGGAGGTAAAGAAGAAATCACTCACAAAGACAGGCTGGATTCAGCTTTCCATAAAACTGGTTCAAAGCAAATAGGACAAGCTAAAATAGTTTTGCGCAAATTCAGCTTTGACTCGTCAGTTTCAAGTTCCTGAAAATACCAATACAGATGTGAGAAACGCATATAAGTTAGCAGGCCCATATACAGTCATCATATCTCTTCAAAACTTAAACAAGAAGGGTAACTCAAATGACTTGCTTATATAGATCAATAATGCAAGTCTTTAAGATGTACCAGAAAATAGAACCTTATTGCTGATTACCAACAAACAAGGTGATGATACAATAATATTTCTAGTAATTTACTCAATAGAAGAAATAGCCCGTAAAATGTTACCACCCATCTACTGTCATAACATGGCCCTTTTTTCAGCTTGATACGATCAAATTTTGTCCCTTGATGAGCAATACTCTCCAATAACCAAAATTACCAGCATAGTGTACGGCGCCGACATCCGGTGGGTTTTGGAATATCCATCCGTCACTCCCAAAGTGGTCGAAAAATGTAACTAGGACTAAGGGGCAAAGGTTCACTTGAAGGGTAAACCAATAGTTTCAGGGATTTTAGATTTTATTCACCATTAAAGTCGCCTATATCAGATCAGGTGCTGATTTCAGAGTCGCCTAAATAAAATGCGATGTTGATTTCAGAGTCGCCACCAAATGTACACCAACCAAAGCCGGAAGCCAGGTTAATTGGGATCATATGCGATGAGGAGGTCAACACAGAGACCCCCAACCCTCGAATACCGCAGTTTATGTATCTAGACAAAAACACACGGAACAGAGCTTCTACTAGACCAGAAAATAGCAGTTCTGAGCGATCCCAGTAATATAATATGTGAATGATCTAAGGCCAAATTGCAAAACCCAAACAACACCCACACCCACACGCAAAAAAATAAAACACGAAGCATATAGAGAGTGTGAATTACAGGTTCAATTTCTACGTTGGCAGCCGAAGCAGCTTGAGTCTTCACCCTGACAAATCGGGCATGAATTATCATCAGATGCTCCGATACCTTGAGAAGCTGCCTCGCTGTGTTAAGGCAGAGTCGCCTCGGCAGCAGGTAAACTGACGTGGACGAAAAATTTCCGCCTATTCCCGTAATCACCATGAATTTGTAAGCAGCCTCCATGGGTTTAGAAACTCGAGCTCTTTGGCGACAGTATGCCTCGATTTCAGAAACACGTAATTTATACAGGCCGCAGGCTGATGCAGATTTGCATTACTAAGAAAATCGATAGCCAGTGTGTCACACTGATCGCGTGTAACTGCCCATGCCCAACAACAAGTTATCTACACCCTTTCTGTCGCTTGTGTTCGCGGATGCGTTTGCAGATATCATGGCGGCACGAAAACAATGAACGATCCATATTCATGACCCGTTTACCCGTCATTCGATTACGGGTTGCTCGGACCGTTTCTTGTGGGTTGGGGCTGAATTCCAATTTTCAAGTTTAATTTGGACAATAGCCAAAAAAAAGTTTAATTTGGACCCATGTTAGGAATGTTTTAGCGTTAGACGGATTCTGTACGATCAAGATCATCCAGTGCTTAGGCAACTTAGTCGTCCGCCTAGACATCATATAAGCAGTCTAAGCGGGTATTCGAACAGAGCGAAAATCGCTCGCACAATGCCTAAGGGGCACTTAAGTAGTCTAAGCGGCCCGATCTTGGAAGAGAGTTTATTAGTGATATTTGTATTAAATTGGCACCAAAACTTAGCACACAAAATTTTTTGTCACCACCACTATTGTCATGAGAATGGAAATCCTTGATATATCAATAATCAAAAGCTTAGAATTCATTGACCATAATTTCTAAATTTTAATTAACGAACTATCCCTACACGGAAAAATATAATAAAATTATCGGCAATAAAGTAATCATGAACTCACTTGAGCATGTATCTTTTGATCTTTGACGTGTCAATTCACCACACTTGAGTATGTGGCTTTTGATCTTTGATACAGTCAGTGTTCTAGAAGGTGTTGGACTATCACTAATTCAGGAACCACCTAGTACCTAGGCACAATATACGTGACCTATGCGAACGCTTAGACAACATTTGAGCAGAGTAAAAGACAATCACTCAGCTCTTGACTAGATGAGTTGGGTTACAATCATCTCAAATGGAGGATACCACAAATGAGCATATTTACTTTTGGAACTGCATTAAACCATATCACTCATAGACTCATCGGTAGGCCCGTCGATCGCCAACTGATACCTACCAGTCGCTGATCGAAAAATGTGGTTACCGGCTTACCGCCCATCCAGAGGTAGCATTTGAGGTATTTTGAACCATTTACCGACAGTTTTGCAGTCAGTAACAGTATTACCAAATCATCAGTATACCGATTTCCGTGGCGAATCGATGAATTTGTTGGAGAATCAACCTAATTGTTGTTGTCATGGTGTGCTCCTTCGGCGCTGCAAAACAACAAGCGAGAAACCAACTAATTCTGAACAATGATTATCCACAAAAAAATCAATCCAAACAACACAACACAACAAGTGTTAAATCAAATTTGTTGTTATACTTGTTGATGGAGGTCAATGTTGAAGGTTTTACACTGATTTGGGAAAAGAAGTTCGGTGAGGAGAAAACAATGAGGAAGGTTTAAATTCATTTTGGAATGAAGGTTTAAATTCATTTTGGAATGAAGGTTTAAATTCATTTTGGAATGAAGGTATAAATTCATTTTGGAATGAAGGTTTTTTGTCATGTGTTCTTAAAATCTGGGTCAATAGATCTTTATGAAATCAATTTTAACACTTGTTTCAGATGCCGAACTTACAGTGCCGAATTTATCATACAGTGCCGAAATCTAATCTTAGGATCTGTAAACGGCCAAGATTATTTCATTTTAAAGCACTAGAACATAGCAAATTTGTTTTCGAAAACTCGCTAATCTTAACGTGTAGTGCAAACACAACGAGTAACCATTTCAAGGAGACTCGGATACTATTTAAGAGAAATTAACATGTTCAGATATGCTTCACAAGAGGCATACAACTTATTTCCTAAACTACTCACGAGCATTATAAAAGCCAAATTTTATAAGTGCATACGTATCATAGCCGGAGGGAAGGAAATCCAAATAGGCAGGAGATTCTTGATTAAGCATCTTCTTCATGTCCGATCAGAATCAAGAGCATCCTCTCATAGTCACCATTGGTGTCCTTGGCGATGGCTAGATCGAGTGGCACGCTGTTTCTCTTTAGATACACCTCTTTAATGATCTTCAAGTCAACCTCGGCCCTTGTTGCGACGACTCTAGAGAGAGCACCTTCATCTGTCCCTTGACCGTTAATGGCAGACCGAAGAACTTTCTCAAAGTAATTCTCGGGGCAGACCAAGCACTCAATGGTTGCTCTCAGGATTGACAAGAACTCATTTTTAGGATCAACTTCCAACTCCTGACAAAATGCATTGTTATAAGTTATAACCAGTCAATACAATCTTTATGTTTGTTCGTATAAATTATAAAACCATGGTATCCTTATTTTACATGTAAGCTCATTCATTTATTCACATTATACAGCACCCTAAAGCCAAGAGACAATAGATAAGGTCGTCTTTGAATACGCACCCTGATCATGTCATTCCCGAACTCATTTTTGTATTGGTTCAAGGTTGCATTGAGTTGTGCTTTACTCCTTGTAGTCAAAATCCTAATGAAATCATCGCAGCTATAATCCTTCTCTGAGATTTTCCCATGAAGTAGTTTAGCTTCTGATTTTGCAAGAGTGAGATTCACATCCTCTCCCTCATAGCGGTAAGAACTCACTAAAGGGACCAAAAGCTGTAGAAACATGTTCAAGTTAATCAGACGGTCAAAATGAGCAGCATCTCTCATACTCATTTTTGTACCTTGCGGAAGTCCCCATTTGTGTGATAAGCAACATCCTCCTCCAGTGATCTCTTAAAGCGAGCATGGTAAGCTTCCCTAGCCCGAATCAGCTCTTTGGGAGACCTAGTACAAGCTATCTCCACGAGCACCTGATTACTTGATGTCCATCTTTTGGTAGCTTCATTAGCTAAGAATGCATCACGCTCAGCAGGCTCCAGAGTCCACAGCAATACAATCCTCTGGATTCGGTGATCAAAAAACGAAATGCATTGATTTGCCCGTTCAATCCAGAAGAATTATAACCACACAATAGCGACATAAACACAAAGAACAGACCTCAAAATCCCTTGTAAGCTCTTTGTCCAGTACTTTTAGCAGATCATCTCCATAAGTCTCTGCATAAACTTGCCTAATCAGCTTTCGCTGTTCTCCATTCCTGTGGCCCAAAATGTCTATGATCAAGTCCTCGTTCGTACCCCAACCTGCAAAATATCACAGAGCAGTAAAAAACGAATGTTTAAAGCGATTAGCCAAGGAACTGCGCACTTAACGAGTCCCATGGCTCAATTGGTTCAAACACTACCACTAAACTACTCATACAACGAAAGATATTATATCCATGTGATCCAAGCCACTACAAAGCACCCAAGGGAGAACTGATGTAAACAACAATCAGATCAATTGGCCTCGTGCAGATTTATATTATAGATCCAGGTCGGGGACCATCGTTTGAATCAAATCCGTGGAATGGAGTCAACATCAAATATGATCACGTAAATCACATTTTCATCTAATAGAAAGAAAAGGAACACGGGCTCCGAAGATATGGATGGATAAAAATTCTTACAGGGCAGGAAAGGATTATCACATTTTCCTCACGAAGCCAAGCAACAAAAGTCAAGCACATGAATCGATCAGTGTATCCATAACAAGACCAACTAGAACCAGACACATTTTTCTTCACAAAAAAGCAACAAGAAAGTCAACACTTGAATCAGGCATTCCCCATCAAGATCACCAAAATTCATCAATGGAGAAAGTGAGGAGAATGATCTCGCTACGGAAATCGATCTAACCTGAAAATGCCTTGTGCAGTTGCTCGCAGTCTTCGGCGACTGATGGAATTTGCGGCGGCACGGAGATCGTCGACATCGTGCGCAGATTGGTGTGATATTGATTGCTGATATGCTACTGCTACTACTCGGCAGCGCGTTTGTGTGATTGGCGGAGGGGAGACAAAAATTGGTATGAAGATTAATTGTGGGTGATCCATGACTAATGGTATGATGCAAGATGTATTTCTGTGCCATTCTGTGATTACTAGTTACTGCAATTTCCTTTATATATTTGTAGAAAGAGTAAAGCTATATATGTATATGATATACCTACTAAACACATTTAGGCGGCAACAATTATGAATAAATATTCAGTGGTTGTGATTGTTTACACATGTGTGTGTTTAGCAAGTGTGTCAAATTATAGTGTACAAATAACATTTTTCTTGTAGAAAATAGCGAACTTGGCAAAAGGATCCGAAATTTTCCAAATCTATCTTATAAACAAGGCTCACAAAACAAAAATAGCCTCAACCACATGTTTTCCAAAATAGAATTTTAGTTTTCTGTTCGCGACCACGTCTACTGCGGTTGCTCCAATTCCAGCAAGAAAGCTGTTTTATGTCCAATCATGGTTAGTTTCTGTTCATCATGCTTTTCCCAATGTTTTCTTCTTCTGGATTCTTCACACAAATCATTCGTTGGGTATTGCACTGAGTTGAGTCTTCACATAAACCATCTGAAGGTACTGTCTTACATTAGTTTCTTGCTCACTTACATCGATCTGTACCCATCTACCTCCTATGTCAAGAAGAGAAATGTGTGGGCTCTCTATTAGTGTCTGTGTGCTTTTTTTGGCTGAAGGAACTTGCTGCCACTTTGGGTGCTTTCGGTACACAAATCATTCTTCTGGCTTCTTCACACAAAATCATTCGTTGGGTATTGTATTGAGCTGAGTCTTCACACAAACCATTTGAAGGTAGTGTCTTAAATTAGTTTCTTGCTGACTTACATTGATCTGTACCCATTTACCTCCTGTGTGAAGAAGAGAAATATGTGGGCTCTCTATTAGTGTCCGGGTGCTTTTTTTGGCCGAAGGAACTTGTTGCCACTTTGGGTGCTTTCGGTACCACATACTAATGCTACTTCGGTTTCTTCTGCTAAATTTGGTTTCTGTAGTTGCTATTCTTTTAAAAATTGTTCTGTAGTTGCTATTCTATAGTTGCTTTTCTAAAATTGTTCTTTAGTTGCTATTCTTTTCAAAAACTGTTTTCAGATGTTGTTTGGTGTTGTTCCGTAGTTGTTATTTTGTAGCTGCTATTCTGTAATTTTCAGATGTTGTTTGTTGCTATTCTTACAGAACAGACGTTAGCTGCTAACAACATTTGTCTATAAGATCATATTCCTGCATTTTGCTGAAATTTGCTGAATTTGTTCCTAAATTTGGTTAGCTGCTGCAAATTGTGTTGACTATACTTCCAGTTGTCCTCTGCCAATATCAAGCATTTAACAGACCATATCAAGCAGGTCGTAGATGAGTTAAGGTATCTGAAGAAATTTCATGCTATTTTTTATCTGTAATTAAAACAATAATTTTGTTGTTGTTTGTTTGGTCGACTAATCATTTAAACAGAGTAACATGATGGTTAGGGTAGCATTAAAGTCGGTTTTGGAACCCACGGTACTGTGCCTTGACCTTGGAGTTTTGGTAACGTAGGCTGCATCGATGGATGTAGCTGGGATAAGAACAACTTTATGTAACTATTAAGGCTGCAATAAAAAAGGATGTGATGAATGTAATAATCTTCATGTTGCAGGTGATAGTGACTTGGTGCAAATTTTTCTTTTCCATACTGTTGTTGAGATCGTCTGCGCATCAACGAAGAAAACAGAGCTAGAATTGTACTGGAAGTAAGCTATAAAACTCCTTACTTTTAAAACTCTGCCACACACTGCGTGAGAGAGCTCAACAACATTTATGCTTTCATGATTGGCTCATTATAACTTCTTAAAAATATTTGAAGGGCCATTGCTAAATATAGAGTGGATAGGGTGTGTACGGATTAATGGAAATAGGCTAGCAAGAATCCTACAACTACCACCATAACTTAAGATGAAATGATGACATTGTGTAAAATGTTGGAAGGTGTGATAATCAAGGTAATTTTTTTACTTTTCAATTTGATTTCTCTGAGCTGAACGTTTGCTGCTCACCTCATCTTTTATTCATATATTTGACACTTTTGAACATTACACATATTCTTTTTTATCTTCTGAACAGGAAAATTTCTTGAAGATTTTGTGGTCGTTATTTCCTATTATCACTGTTTATTTTTTTATGAACTCAAATCAGTTTTGTTTTTTTATATTCTGTTTATTTCATGCTACAGGTTGAAGTGATGGAGGTAATGATTTTTTCATTTTTTTTCATTCATCTTATATTTTTTTAGGAATTCAAATCAATTCTTTTTTATCTTCTATTTGATTCAGGCTGCAATTATCAAACTACGTCCTTCACTATAATTCTTTGCACCACATTTAATATTGCTAAACTTTGTATTTTTCAAGGCAGGAGTATAGTAACTATCACCACCTATAACCATAAAATTGCTGGTGACATCATTAGTGTCATTGTAGTGGATTACACTCTCAATCAATCTAGTCACCTCATGATCTGTTGCATTTTAACGGTCTAGCAAAAAAATAACTATAAATACTATTAAAAATAATTAAATAATAAGGCAAAACAAAAATAAATGATTTTGAGAGAAAACTTACCGCTAACGGGGTGCCCTACTATATATTCCAAAGGAGAAGGCTTGAACATTTGCATCTTGATATTTTTGATAAACATTATCCCAATCCCATAGAAAGAATGTGAAATATCTATTTCTCCAAATTGCTCCTTGCTAAATGGCTTCTAACACAGTTTTTACTCACATCTAAGATATCATAAATCTACAAAAGAGATTAATTATCAAGCAAAATATTGCATAGATCAAATTTTTAAGAGAGTAAAAATGGATACATAAAAAACTTCAAATAATGAAATAGATTTTATATTTTACAATAATGAATATATGCTGACCTTAAGATTGAATAGTGCAGAACACAGGAGAATACTTCTTATTTTAAAGAACTCAAAGTTTATTGGAACACCCTCTCCTTTTTCTTATGTTTGATCTACTATATCAACCATTATAAACTAGGCTCACAAAATGACAATAGCCTCTCTCACATATTTTCCAAAACGGCAACGGTAGAATTTTAGATTTCTGTCTGCGCGTTTCGACCATGCCTACTGCGGTTGCTCCAATTCCACAGGAAACTTGTTTTCTGTCCAACCATGGTTAGTTTTTGTTCATTGATGCTTCTCCCAAGGTTTTCTTCTCCTGCCTTTTTCACACAAATCATTCACTCGGTATTGTACGGAGTTGGGTCTTCACACAAACCATCTGAATGTACTGACTTACATTAGTTTATTGTTGGCTTACATCGATCCGAAGGTATTGTACTGAGCTGTAACCATTCACCTCATGTGTGAAAAGAAAAATGTGTGGGCTATCTGTTACTGTCTGGGTGCTTTTTTTGGCTTAAGGAACTTGCTGCCACTTTGGGTGCTTTCGGCACCACATACTAATGCCACTTCGGTTTTCTT
>JAOYMZ010090371.1:0-10844 GCA_025802335.1 Pinguicula primuliflora
GCAATGCTCCCCCTCAGGCTCATGTGGCTTCGCCAATGACAATAATACTAAGCATACATAATATTTTCTTATATAATTATGTATAATCAATAAAATATTGATACTTGATATGATGTGGGTCTCAAATTCAGTCACTACAAAAATAAATGTGTTGATCCTAAGGATCCCAATCACAAGTGCGAACATTAAATTGATCATGCATAGTTATGTATTAAAATATTATGTATGTTTAGCATCCTAATCGTAACAGAATATCAAGCGTAAATTTCATCTATTTCTAAGAGAGATGATAAAGGTCATAACTTTGTTAACTATCAAAGGACACATGCATGACCAAAATTAAGACTGGTATGCAATCAGAAAGTGTTAACTAATGTAAAAAAATTTACATCTTCTTGATTATCTACAACATGGAGTAGCTTAAATGGTTCGAAACGAGGTTAACTATATCTACTTCTGCAGTTGCTGATGGTTTTTCAGAACCACCAGAAGATTCTCCTTTCTGCCGCTTATCTATGGTTTCTCAAAGTTTGGATCTTTTCCATAATACATCTTCACCATTCTGTAAAATTGTGAGCGCCACAATTTCAGGAAACCGGAGGTCGAGTTCTCAATTTTACGGCAAAAGGTGTGAAATGTTTGCAGAGGATTAAGAAACGTATGACAAAATGAATACAGGGAAAAATCGCTAATTAAACCAATTTTTTTTTAATTTTAGTCATGTTATGATTATGTGTAGTAAATGTGTTATTATTTTTTTTAGCACAATTCCATTGCCTACACAACATGTACTAATTTTAAAGAAGTGTGTTAGGATACAAAATTAATGATAAGTCAATTCTCATCGTGATAAAAAATCACGAAAGTTATTTGGTAGTTGTTTAGTGTGATTTTTGGTTTGTGTGATACCGAAGTGATTTTATGGGATATCCATATCAGATGCTCAACACTGTTAATTATATGTTAAGGAGATCACTTGGAATCTCATAGATCTGGTCAAAGATAATTATGGATGATTTGTAAACATATATAGTAGGAGATTTACATACCTTATAGGACTCTGGTCAATAAGCCTATATAATGTAACACAATGTATGACAGAAATATTGAAAATACAATCTACGTTTTCACTGCAAGCTCTGTTCTTCATACTGTCTTTCATGGTATAAGTGCGACAATTGCTCACGCAAGAAGATTGATCTTTAATTGAGTGTAAACTTAGTTGAGTATAAACAATCAAGGATTGTTGTTACCTGGCAAATCTCCCTTTGTCATCTAAACAGCAGATGTCCAGTTCGTGAAACTCAATCAAAGTGTATTGATCTGAGTTCAAATTCATCGACCCACCGCAACTTGCAAGCATCTTGGTTCGTAAAACTCAATCACAGTGTGTTCAATCTGAGTTCATAGTCATCAAAACAACAGCACCATCTTCTCAACAATTTGTCTACTCATACCAAAACTCAAAACTTCAGATGGCTTTTCATACCCAAACCTCTCAGACCGTGTTGTCAAACTGGATGCCAACAATTATCTTTCATGGATGTCACAGATTGTTCCTGCCCTATGGATCCATGAACTGATGTCAATAGCAGATGGTACTCTCAACTGTCCGGCAGAATATCTCCCACAGACCAATGAAGACAAGCAGAAAGACACTCTTGCATCTTTCAACCCAGACTTCACTGAATGGTGCCGTAAAGACCAATTTGTGCTCGCACTGATCAACAGATCCTTGTCTGCCGAGGTACTGCCAGAAACATATGGCCTGATGAGTGCTCACGCAATATGGGACAAGCTCTCGCACGAATTTTCTCCCAGAAACACCTCTAGAGTCTTGAATCTAAAACGACGTCTCCAAAATCTCAAGTCGGGAAATTAGAACTGTTCTGCATTTCTTCAAACAGCAAAAGTATTGAGAGCAGAACTGACTGCTGCCGGACAAATGATCATAGATGACGAATTAATCGACTACGTTGCTGGTGGACTCTCGTCGACATTCCAATTGTTCGTGTCTCATATCTCTTTTGCTCGACGACTTGCCCCCCTTTCAATGCAAGATTTTGAAAGCGAATTAATCACATATGAGACCCTTGTTGCCATGCCTACTGTTCCAGAATCATACACTGGGCTCTCTGGTCGTCTAAATATACGATTGAATTTGGAGATCCATGAGTCCTTGCATCCGCTCTTGAGTCCCGACACTGTGGATTCTACTGCGGAGGCTGTGGGCTGCTTTCCAGTGGAGGACGTTTTTCAGGCCACAATTCTGGGCGAGGAAGGTATAACTCGGGACGATTTCCCTCTAATTCGCCTAATTTCCGTCGTTATGTAGAATTTCAGGCAGACAATCAGTTCTCACGGCAACGTGGTGATGGTGCCAAAGAGATGAACCCTTCCGTGAGATACAGCAAGCAGCATGATATGTCTGGACCGATAACGGGTGGGCTGTGACCTGGTGACATGTCTGGGCCTAGACAAGTCAACTACTTGAGCCCAAATCAAAATGGAAGACAACCCAGTTATATCTCTCCAAATAGGGCAGGGTCCTTTACTCCTAACCGAGCCCAAGATGAGCAACCCAGCAACTCAAACACGGTCAACCCGTATGCGTGCCAGATTTGTAGAAACACTAGTCAGACGGCTCTGGACTGTTTTAATCGTATGATTACACTTTTCAAGGCCGACATCCACCCACAGAGTTCATGGCCATGGCAGCTCAATCCAATGTTGCTCTGGATAATAAACTATGGTTTGCTGATTCTGGGGCAAATAATCACATCACAAATGATTTGGCTAGTCTTTCTCTGCATGAACATTACTCCGGAGGAAATGAGGTTGCTGTAGGTAATGGAAAACTCTGAAAATTCAGCACAATTGTTCATTATCTTATCGTACCCCTTCTGGTCCACTTGTTCTTTCTAACGTCTTTCAATGTCCATACGCATTTGCTAAGTTGCTTTCTATCCATAATTTTTGTTGGGATAATAACTGTTTCTTTGTCTTGACTAAATATGGTTATTTTGTGAAGGACAACAAAACGAGAAGGATGCTCCAACAGGGGCCTAGTGTCAATGGCCTATATTCGGTGGACCTGTCAAACACCTCAAATCCTAAATGTGCATTGACAGGTATGATTGGTGTGAAGACGTCATTTAATAATTGGCATGAAAGGCCAGATCACTCTACTGCTCCAATAGTTAGTCGATTGGTTCAACTTAATAAATTACTTATCTCAGGGTCTAGTTGTTTAGAATTTTGTGAGGCATGTCAATTAAGAAAGGGTAAACAGTTGCCATTTGTTTCGTCTGATCGTTATTCTGAGTCTCATTTGGATTTGATTCATTCTGATGTATGGACTTCACTAATTTCTTCTAATACTGGTTTTCGATATTATGTGATCTTCATTGATGATTTCTCTCGTTTTTCATGGCTATATCCACTTACTCATAAATCTGATGTTTTCAAATGTTTTATTGAATTTAAAGTACTTGTAGAAAATCAATTTTCTAGAAAGATTAAGCAATTTCAAAGTGATGGAGGCGGTGAGTACACGTCACACATTTTTAAGTCTTTCCTAGCTAAACATGGGATACAACACCGATTATCTTGTCCAAAAACGTCACAACAGAATGGCGTGGCAGAACGTAAGCATCGCCATCTAGCTGACATGAGTTTATGTCTATTGTCTTAGGCACATTTACCTCGCACTTTTTGGCCTACTGCTATATTTACAGCTAATTACATTATTAATCGTTTACCTGCACCTTTACTTGGATATAACAGCCTGTTTTCTTTACTCCATTGCACCGCCTCAGATTATTCGCTATTTAGAGTATTTGGTTGCGCATGTTATCCCTTGTTACGTCCCTATAACACATCAAAATATATATTTCGTAGCAAAAAATACGTGTTATAAGGATATAGCACTAAACACAAGAGATATAAATGTTATGAACCTCTCACTAAATGCGTGTACATATCCCGGAATGTTATTTTTAATGAGGGCAGCTTCTCGGGTATTCCGGATAAGGCCACTGACTCCGTCCCTGCTGGAGTATCTTCACCTGCAGCAATGTCTTCCTAGGGTATTCATATTTCACCTATGCCCACACATATATCCAATTTATCTTCACATTTTTCTGTTCCATATCGTATGGCTCCGGTTAGTCACATCGAAGCCGGTGGTATGCCATCAGGCCTTGACCCACCTTCAGCTACATCACGATTGACTGGAGACACACGGTTATCCTTCATTCCAGATTTGTCGTGTGGTAAACTGGGTACGGTGATCCCATTGGTGGAGACTACTCCCGAGACAACAGTTGGTATGTCTCCGGACCTTGACCCAGCTGTTGACTCGAGATTTAGTCTACACTTAGGAGGGTCAATCAACCCAGAATCACCACACGTCATCTCAGGTATGGAGGTGTCTTCTTCGTTGGTCCCTGGTAGTCATGTCATCGCACATAATTCGTCACGCCCTATCACTCGTAGTCAAATTGGGTCACTCAAATCTAAAACCTTTTCTGATTTTCACTTGTACTTTGCATCCAAGTATCGTGTGTCATGACCAGTATACAGATTCCTCGAGAACCATCCACTTATCTACACGCCAAATCTTCTCTGGAATGGTGTGCTGCTATGAAAGAGGAATATGATGCATTAATTGCTAATTCTACTTGGTCCCTCTGTCCTAGACCGGCAAATCATAATATTATTTGGAACAAATGGGTTTACAAGATCAAGTCCAAGTCAGATGGCTCAATCGAATGATACAAGGCTCGGTTGGTGGCACGTGGATTTGAGCAAACTTATGGTCTGGACTATGAGGAGACTTTCAGCCATGTCATCAAACCATCCACTATTCGGATTTTGCTCTGCCTGTCAGTACAGTTTAGTTGGCCTATCCGCCAGCTTGATGTCTCGAATGCCTTTCTGAATGGTGTCCTTCTGGAAGAAGTGTATATGGAGCAACCAGCAGGATTTGTCTCTTCTGCTCACCCTGATCATGTCTGCCGGCTACATAAAACTCTCTATGGACTCCGGCAGGTCCCCCGCGCATGGTACATCAAGTTATCCAACAGTCTCCTTGCATAGGACTTCCAATGATCCCAGTTGGATACTTTTCTATTCACATATCATCAGTCTGATGTTCATATCTATGTTTTGTGTACGTCGATGATATCTTAATTACAGGGATACACCAGAGTGTGATCAACATGCTAGTCTGGTACCTCCAGTCTCAGTTTAAGCTTCGTGATATAGGAGAGCTCAACTACTTCTTGGGCATGCATGTAATTAGGGACAGTGCAGGATTACATATGAGGCAGAGCAATTATATATATGAGCTATTGGAAAAGACCAGGATGATTGGGGCAATACCGATGCTGTCACCTTCCTCCACTAACACTAGAGCAAAGGATTTATCAGGAAATCCCCTATCTGCAGCATAGATCACCCTATACAGGAGTACAGTCGGAGCTCTTCAGTACTGCACTCTCACCCGGCCAGAGATTGCCTTCTAGGTTAACCAGTTGTGCCAATACCTTCAGCAGTCCTTTTCGTGCCACTGGCAAGCAGTCAAGCGCATCCTTCGATACCTCAAGGGGTCATTAGATCATGGCCTTTTGTCTGTCAAGTCAGCCTCACCTGCTCTTACACTTTAGGCATATTGTGATGCAGAATGGGCAGGGGACAGAGAGGATCGCCGCTCTACATTTGGATTTGGTGTCTTTTTGGGCTCCAACCTGATATCTTGGACAGCAAAGAAGCAGAATGTTTTCGCTCGTTCTAGTACAGAAGCCAAGTATCGAGCCCTAGCTCACACCACAATAGACTTATATTAGACTCGAATGATGCTCAAAGACCTGCATATTTCCGTGGCTCATACACCAGTGATTTGGTGTGACAATATGGGTGTCATGTCCCTGGCTTCAAATCCTGTATTCCATGCCCGTACGAAGCACATAGAAGTTGACTACCATTTTGTTCGTGAAAAAGTACAGAATAAAGACATTCAACTCAAGTACATTCCTACTAAAGATCAAGTTACAGACATCTTTACTAAGGGTTTGGGTACTTCTCGTTTCTTGAATCTAAGAGAAACAATGTAGGACAGAAACAGTGAAAATACAATCTACCCTTTCACTGAAAGCTCTGTTCTCCATACTGTCTGTCATTATAAACCACAACATAGTAGCTCTGATTCACCAAACAATTCTTACGACTAAACTATATTATTCCAGCACGCAAGATTTGTAAATCCATGTGTGTTGATCCATCATCAGCACTTGATGTTATTGTTCCTCCTCCATCCCCTTTTCACTTTCTCTTGTTCTTGCTCCCAATCAGCAGCGTGAAATAAAACAGTATGATGAAGAAGAACCCGAACCCGATGGTAATCCACAAGCAATTCCACATTCCAATATCCGTGACTCCAGTCCTGATGAGTATATCAGCTCCAGTCGTTAAGCAAGTTGATCCCGTGATATTCACTCCCAGCGTCCTGCTCATGGATTCTAGCAGCTTGAGCTTTAAAGAATCCGGCACCGCCTCCAACGGCGATCCATCGAACACCTGAGTCCCCCTCACGAAGCATCTCATCGGATCACCAAACTCGTTCTGCATCACCCCTTGGTAAGGATATTTCACAAGAGAAAGATAATGGAACCAGAGCCAGTAAGCAGGGATTCTGTCCCGGGTGATGAAGAATCCACTGAACAGAACAAAATACGCTAATACGGCCACAACAATAATGTATGCCATCATCAGGTTGAAGACGATTCCAGATAGAAACCTGACGAATGCGCTTCCAGCCCAGAACGAGGCCAGTATGAATGTGAAGAATACCAGGAATCCGGATGATCCCCCTGCCAATCCGACGGCAGAGTATGTGATGGATGCGAATACTATGGAGAGGATGATGAGGAAAGGAACGGATGTAATCGTGTGGGAGATTACGTAAGACGATCGCCTGTAAGCATTGTAAGCCGTCTCCCTCATGAAGATGTATCTTTCCAGAAGAAACATTGGGATGGCCTCGGCACAGGTGTAGAATGTAGTGGACATGGCGAAGGCGAAGAATCCGACCCTTTCTTGAACCCCTTTCGGGGAATCATCCAGCTTCCCGAACACGGTGGCGAGGATCAATCCGGTGACGAGGATCGCCGCCAATCGTGTCCCGAAAAGCTCCGGCGCGCGACGGGAGTTCGTGAGTGATCTGTTTGCAATCACGAGGATTTCTTTCCAGATGGGATTTGCGTACTTTGGGACTGAGGAGGAATCAATCCCTGTTGCGCCGGAGACGAGTTTCCCTTTGGAAATGCTCGCACTTATGGCGTCTTTGAGGGACAATTGGAGGACCCTGTTACATGTGATCGAATTTAGAACAAGGAGAAAGAACTGGTCGGCCCAATACTCCCGTTTATGATCGGTTCGGATTAATTTGATAGAAATGGAACGTAACAATTCCTATTTAAACTATTTCGGTGACACTTACATTTTCGATGCCGGCAAGCCATCGTTGCCGCCGTTATTCTTCTGCCTCCACGTCCGATTGAACTCTGCAAGATCCTGTGTTCCGTTAGGAGTGTTCTCGAGTTCTCGTATGAGGTCAAGAGCGAATTCCGTTTTATCCTCGTTTGCAGGGATTGGGTTACCGAATTCCTTGAAGAAATCATGTATATTTTCAGGTGTGCCACTGAATACGGTCTGTCCATGTGATAGGATGATGAGATGATCCAACAGTGTGAGGATCCTGTAACTGGGTTGATGAATCGACATGATCACGATGCTCCCACTCTGTGCAATCCTCTGCAATACTCTCACCACCATGTGAGCGCTCGTGGAGTCCAGGCCCGACGTTGGCTCGTCGAGGAACAGGACAATTGGATCGTGGATTATGTCGGTTCCGATGGATACACGACGCCTCTCTCCACCGGAGACGCCGCGGTGTCCCTCATCTCCGATCACCGTGTTGGCGGCGTCCTGAAGTCCTAATTGATCGATCAGGGCCTGTACTCTGGCTCTCTTACGTGCCCTGGACATGGTCCGCGGCAGACGAAACTCTGCGGAGAACATGAGAGTTTCCACGACGGTGAGCATGGGGAAGAGGAGATCCTCCTGCATAACGTAGGCGGAGATGGATTTGAGAAGCTCCGATCCCAAAACCTCGCCGTTGAGTGTTATGACACCTTTCAGGCTGTCACGTGATATACGGTTTGCCAGGGCATCGATCAGGGTGGATTTTCCGGAGCCACTGGCGCCCAGTACCGCCAGTATCTCGCCGTCTCTGGCCTCGCCGGAGATGTCATTCAGCAAGACCTTCACGTTGTGGGACTTGTCATCACCATCGCGGCGGCGGACGAAAAATTTCCGTCTGGGTTTCACGCTGTACTTGAGGTTGGTAAAGGAGAGTACCAACGCCGGCGTTGAGGGAGCAGGCAGGAAAAAAATGTCATCATCCATTTCAAACACTTGGTGCGACGCCTCCTCCTCCTCCTCCGTCGTGGTGGAGTCGCCGACGTGCTGCAGCAGCTCTCCTAGCTTACGTGAGCTTCCCAGATTGGACTTCCGGCCGCTATCTTGAAGCTCCATGGATCGTAGAAATGGCAAGTCACTCCCCACTCTTTCAGACAAAGATACAATATTACTGGTTCCAGCCATGGGATTGTTAGTCTTAAGTCTAGTGACGAAGATTTTGGTATATGTTTAGTTTAGCTGTGGAGAAGAGAATTGTATTTGGGTTTTTTCGGTTGGAAGAGAAGAAAACTGGGAGAATGGGCAAAGGATTAAGTGAGGAGGAGTTGCAAATGGCTTTAGGTGTTTGTTACTATGACGAGACATATCTACTACTACTATATATTGTGAGTGTTGTGACGGGTGATTAAGGCCCAAGTCCTTGTCCCCACCGTCAGTTGCTATTACTTTGTCTCCCGTGCAAAAGATGCAATGGCAGTTGAAAATTATGTCACCCGTGTATTAAACAACTAATGAAAAATCAACTTGTTACAATTTATTATATTAGGCTCAAGATTGTATGAGAACAGTCCACATATTCCTATTTAAATTGGTACACACATACGCACTACACATACAAGATCCGAGTCCGGATTGGGACGAATCGGTTTTCTAATACATACGCATACACACATACACATGCACATGCACATTTCGTCTGTGTAACATACTTGGTCTCCCATGCAACACCTCTGATGAGATTAGTAACTGGTTGGTGTATGTTGTGGACGAAATCCCATATTTAGTAATACTAAATGTCAAAAACTAATCCCTAAAAGCACACGCAAAGGAAGCTAAAAACTAGGAATGAAGATGGATTAACATCACATCAGCAGAGTAGATGGAGCTACTGAGTATTAATGCATTCTGTTTGCCGTACTGGCTGGGGTATTACTTGAATCTAAGAACATGATGATTTTAATTTTGACAAGGAAAGAAACAGTTGCATGTGGGAATTGAAGGAATCTGTTAGCTGTAATACTCTAGAACTCTGCTATATCGTCCATACTTACTGAACATGAAACAATACTTGCTGCAACTGGCAAAGGGGGTTATTGCAACAACTTTTAAACAATACATGGCGATCTGCATGAGTCTATTCATGGTTTGGCTGTGCACCAGCATTCAAAGATATGGATCAATATGGGCAAATTCTACTAATTGCACGTAATTGAGTGGTGATGAAAGAATTACAAAACCCATGTACTGTTAACCATCCTCTCTTACTACAAGTTCCATGGTATATATGAACTCGAAAAAAATCAGTTGGGTTCATCAGGTTATGTTTTACAAGACTTAACTCTTAGACAATGTTTTAGATAGATATAGTGAGATTTTGAAAAATTATTCTACTATATTCTGTATTTAATAACCAGAACAGTTTGAAAAAAAAATTCCGGTTGAACCAGAAAAAAAAGTGAATTTGGATGGATTAAGTTTTTTTCTAAATTTATCGAATTTGAGAGGATTTGGGTTTTTTATTTAATCATGCACCCCAAAAATCCTATACAATCATGCGTACTAAACGTCAGATACATTTCTCGTCTCAATAAAACTCATCCCATTATATCTCACTCCTCCTGCTACTAAATCTACTCTTAGTGTCCATTTAATAGGTTTGATGAATTGACTTTAGTGGGAAACAAAATTGTACTCGCGGCCTAGTTTAGTAGTCAGGATATAGTGGGATTTTAAAAAATTATCCCACCATATCCTGTGTTTAGTAACCAGAACAGTTTGCTAAAAAATTTCCCAGTTGACCCGGAAAATAATTGAATTTTGATAAATTAAGTTTACTTTCTAAGTCTATGGGATTCGGGGATAATTGGATTTTTTTTAGTTAATCATATACCCCTAAAATCCTGTATAATACTGCGTACTAAACGTTCGATATCTTTTCTCATCCCACTAAATCTCATTCTACCATATCTCGTTCATCCCTGCTACTAAATCTAGCCGTAGGGTTCCCTCAAGTGATCTTATTACGAAGGAACATAGTAAATTTCATCAGCAGGATCCGCCATGCCTAGAGGCGTGGTAGTATTGTAGGGCAGCCCAGGCGGTGCGTGGTGAGATGCACATTTTCATGATGAGTAAAATGCAATTTACATCCATGTGGTTTGGCGTAAAGTCACTTTACCCCATCGTGGTTTGAAAACTGATAATTTACCCTCCCTGCTTTACAAAAGTGGCAATAAGCCCCTTATTTTTATTTTAATTAAAATTAAAAATGAAAAGACTGAAATGCACTTTACCCCCTTGTGGTTTGAGATAAAGTTATTTTGCCCCCTTATGGTTTGGAAAATGACAACTTACCTACATGT
>JAOYMZ010090382.1:0-10844 GCA_025802335.1 Pinguicula primuliflora
TCCTTTACCACTTAGTGTGCTCACCCGGGACGGAGGATTAGTCTATTGGCTGCCGGCCGGTAGGATACCTTGCAAGTACGCAAAAAAAAAGGAAATCTGACAGCTCCTATACCAATGGTTAGGCCTTACAGCGAATGTTTAGGAGACTATACTTGATCACTTCAAAGCGCACATGACAACCTTTGCTTCTTCTCTTGAGGAGTTTGTAAAGACATTGTGGCAAGCCACAACCTGATACTTATGACGTGAGAGGAATGAACTACGATTCGACAATATAGTAAATGATGAAGAATCACCAGAAATAACAACACAGGTGAAGACAAAACTCCCACATTGGCTCAAAGCGAAGAGCAGAATCAACTTGTCCGTGAGTTATGGGGAGTGGGAAAGCAGCCCAAGAACATGTATACAGTAAGATTTTACAGTAGATCTTGGTAACCTTAGAGTAATGTTTTCAAGCTTAGAGTATATGAAAGCAGTTTTGCTCCATATTCATTTTTGTAAAACTCGTATATATATTAATGAAATCCCTTTCGTACCCAAAAAAATTATACGCATTATGTTATAGATATATGTCATAGATATAGTGATTAGAACAGTTTTGTAAGGATGAGATTTCTATAACTGTCGATCCTTACCTCTATATAAAGAAGATTATAGAGAATAACAGATACACAGTTTCCATTCTTCTAATCTTCTCCTTTTCTTTCTTGCGGAATTCTTGAGATTACAATACATTATCAGCATGAATTGCTCTTCTCCATATCTTCTTCAGATCTCTCAAGATTTCCAGCATGAGTTGCTCATGTTCGGATCTCTCCGAGTTTTTCGAGTATCTCTTCAGCGAATCGCTTCGCTCGTTGCTCGATCCGATCCGTCCATATCAAAATTGAAATTCGTGGCGTGGGGATTTTCCGTCTTCGTTTTTACCCATTTCTAGTTAAGTTTGATGGGTTCGGTTGGAAAGTCTTGATCTTGCTTAATTCAGCATGGCGTGGAATTGCCTTTTTTGAAATCTTGGATATTTCTTCGAAGAGTTTGTTTATTTTTATTGGGTTCTTTGGGGTTTAGAACATAGAACATATGGCTTATCGTCATGGGATGACGACCCACGCGGAACCTCCAACAATGGAACAGATTATTACTGAATTTTTTTGCTAAAAGCCTTCATATAATACTGGAATCTCGTTGTCCCTATGCATCATCGCGTAATTACAATGGCGAACAAGTTATTTCCTCTCCATCCCCTTCTTCATCATCGTCTTCCTCCTCGAGTTTTAAGCCAAAGGATAAGTGGTATAATCTGGCATTGAGGGATCGTCCGGCTGCTTTAGAAAATATAGAATTCTGGCAGCAGAGTAGTCCGGAACCCGTTATAGTTGATGTGATTTTAGTGCAAAGACCCAGTCATTGGGACCCCTTGAGTTTATCTCTGTTGGGTAAAGGGTGGTATTCTTACGGTTCAGATAATGATGAATTATTCTATGAGGCGAAGAATGAAAAGATTATCGAGAGGTGGATTTTGCAGTATGAGATCAAGAAGGTTTCTAGAAATGGAGGTGGTTTCTCTAGGAACAAGAGGTCCAGTGGTTCGAATTCTCATACCTTGTACAAGAGATCACTACTGCTGTTAAAGGCCTTGTATGCAACAGTCCGACTTTTGCCTGCTTATAAGTTGTTTTGTGATCTAATTTCATCCGCTCAGTTACAGTTGTTTAATCTAAGCCACCGGATATCTTCATTAATTGAACCATTTAGCCGTGGAGAAGAAGCAGATATCATGAGGTAAGAGTTAATGAAGTAAGAACTCATAAGGTAAGAACTCATAATATGTTCTTCATTTCTTATTAATTGACTATGGTGTTATACATGTTTTATTGATTTTGATTGTTCCATGTGTTGATATTACATTGTGAAGATATTGAGCTCATTAACATGGATATATAGCCACGCTAAAAAACTAGCAAGATGAAAAGCTGAAGTCAAGAGTCTCACCAGACTCCCATCAACTTTTGTTTTCTAAACAACACCGAGATAAATCTTAATGAAAGGGAAGATAAAATATGTCTTCCTGTCGTGTAGATTTAAACTCTTGGATATCCAAAGGGGATATTTGGAATTAGAACTATTTATGAGTATTTTTTATTAAGATAAGTTTATGTTTAAAGATTATTCTGAGACAATTCTTCTATTCTGCAAAGCTTATGGGTTCAAATCTCAAACCAAAGCTCAATAGCAAATCTCGATGCAAATGTTTGAACAAAACTCAACAACTATTCTTAGAAACAAAGCTCAGAAGTATAGCTCAGAAGCATAGCTAAGAAGCGCAACTCAGAAGCAAAGCTCAGATAGCAAAGCTCAGAAAGCAAAGCTCAAAAACCAAAGCTCAAAAGAAAGGTGAAAAGCAACACTCAAAGCAAAACTCCAAAAGCAAAACCCATAGGTAAAGCTTAGAAGTAAAGCTTAAAAGTAAAGCTTAGAAACAAAGCTCAAAGTAAAGCCCAAAGTAAAATTCAAAGTAAAACTCAGAACAAAGCTCAATAACAAAACTCAGAGCAAAACTCAATAACAAAGCTGAGAAACAAAGTTCAGTAGTAAAATTTAAAGTAAAGCTAACGCTCCAAAGCAAAGATGAAGCTTCAAAACAAAACTAAAAGTAAAACTTTAAAGCAAAGCTGAAGTGACATGATTGTCATTTTGATGAGTTTATCTTCCTACTATTAGGGGGAAATATGTGCTAAAAGCACAAAGGGACATAGTATAACATAACAAAGTATTATCCAATTTTGATCAACGATCAAATGAATGTGAACTAAAAGTTCAAATTAATTCACTTGCCAAATATCACAAATTTATTACCGGATACATTCACAGACAACAAATTGGTTGTAAAATCTCATATACCAGTTGTCAATCCTCCTATAAGAATTGACATCTCAGAAGGACAAAATATCAATAAAGTGGCAAATGAATCTACACAATGCATGAAGTGTGGTAGACCTGTTTGTGTCAAGAATAAAGTCTCCCGGCAGAAAAAGAAAGTCCACTCGAAAATGTAAATCATAAATGATCACCAATCTCAGACAAATATAATATCCAATGACTCTCCTGTAACTATCCTTCATACAAAGGAAGCTCTAGATGAGGAATCTAATGAAATGATAAGGTACCTGATAACAATAAGATCTCAATTGACCATCTATTATAAGGAGAGATCTTAGACAGAAAGAAAACTATTGTCGACAAAAATTTTACATATAAGATTGCTTTAAATCTCACCAAATGTGAAAATGAAATGGAACCAAACTTCGTCGAGAAATGTTGACGACGAAATCATTGGACAAAGTGGAAAGAAACAATAAAATCAGAGTTGAGCTCACTCTAAAACGCGTGGTCTTTGGACTCATTATTCAAACACCCAATGGTGTTAAGCCTGTTGGATACAAGTGAGTACTTGTTCGAAAAGGAACAAATGAAATAAAATTGAGCACAGCAAAGCTCGCTTTATTGCACAATGCTTCTCCTAAAACCCAGGAATAATTATGAGGAAATATATTTTTCGGTCATTGATGCGATTACAATCCAATTTTTGATCAGTTCAACATCATTTGTGAGAAATTGAAAATGCGATAAATGGATGTTATACAACATAGCTGTATAGACCACTCGATAAAGAAATTTATACGAAAATACCAGAAGAATTTAAGATGACTGTAACATCTTATGACAAATAGATCAATATCTACTCTATTAAACTCCAAAAATAAATACATGGATTAAAATTCGGTCGGATGTGTTAATTTGCTCGTGTATATTCATTCAGTAAAGCATATATGATTTTTCAATAGTTGCAAAAAATTTAAATCTTATTGGGACTCTAGAAGAGCTTAACGAAACTGCAACAGATTTAAAATATGAATTGTAGATGAAAGATCTTGGTAAAATGTGATTTTATCTTGGACTACAAATTAAACATGTCTCAAAAAGGATATTTGTGCATCAAAGACAGAGACAATGAAAGTTTTGAAGAACTTTCACGTGGACATGCACATCCTTTATCTACACTCATGGTGATAAGATCACTAGATCCCAAGAAATATCCATTCTTTTCCGTTTAAGACGATGAAAAGGTACTTGAACCACAAGTATTATGTCCCAGTGCCACAAGTGCACCAATATATATCTTCTTGAAAGATATAATGCTACTCTAACTTGAAGAAATTGGTATGGTATCAAGCACATTCTCCGCAATTTAAGTGATACTCCAGATTTGAGATTATTTCATAATCGTAATATAACTTCATAATTAATTGGATATACAGATGTAGGTTATCCTTTATACCACATTAGGGACGAGCGCAGTGGATGATGCATCAGAAGTGATAGAACATGGTATATTGCTGCAATCTTTGTACAAGCATGATATCAGGTCAAATCAAGTGATCATTAAGGCGATTTATTTACGAAGTCGTTATCTAAAATAGTGTTTGTATGTGATGTCTCGAAGATATCTGAAACATACTTTTGAGTTGGAGAAACAATGCGCAGTTGTATTTTTTTTCCTTCGCTTAGGATTTTTTCCTAAACTAGGTTTTAATGATGCAACTTTGGCATACTCTTGAATCCTGAAGAATTCAATAAGAGGACCATGAAAGATCCCTACTTGACAAAATTACAAAAGTATGTATGCTTAAAACCCGGCTCAATCAAGGGGGGTGTTATAGATATATGTTATAGATATAATTATTGGAACAGTTTTGTAAGCATATGATTTCTATAATCACCGGTCCTTACCACTATATAAAGAGGATTAAAAAGAATAACAGATACACAGTTTCACGCTCTTCTAATCTTCTACTTTTCTTTTGTGCGAAATTCTTGAGATTACAACACATTATTAATAATAATAATTGATTATAATTATTTTTATCTAATAAAATATTAATATTTGGTGTAACTATAAATTAAGACAATACCAAATGTATTAATAATAATCAAGCCTAAATAATTGTACGGTACTTAATTATCATTTTAATATTTTATTGAACATATAATTATTTAAGGTTTAGGATACAAAATGACAGAATAATAATGCATTTCTCTATTCGTCAGATTTATGCTCAATGCCATGATCCAATTCGAACTCCTTTCTTCGAGTTCGAGACCTAGCTGGCCGATCGCCGCCTACAAACAGCATTTTCCGACGCGTTTGCTCAGGTAATGGAATGGTAGCTAGAATTCTTGTGTCACGTTCTGATTCGGTGAAATGGCCGAGGTTAAGTTTGTGCAGAAACTTGGGTTTACTTTTTTTTTTTTTAGCAATGCAGAAACTTGGGGTTACTGATGACAGAGTGTAATAATCGAAGTGTTGTGCTAGTATCGTTGAAACTGACAACATGCTTATCCAAATTTCCAATTAATGAGACATGAGATATGTCCGAGCTTAGTTGGATTTCTAGATATTCCTATTTTCCGATGTATTTTTTTTGATAACGCAGAGAGCGCTACGGCAGGCTCATGCCCTACTGCAATAGCATGCAATGATAGGCTAATGTCGATCGGGGAATTTGACCTTTTGAGTGCAATTTTCACTCTTTATCATGAGTGCAACGATTTTGTGATTTCCTTATCTCTATCTTTGGGATTGGTACGGTTCATTTCTATTCTGGACCTCTATGATTTTGAGCTTAACTTGGTATCTTAACGATTTTGATTGTTGCATTGAGTTTCTGAAAGATTTCTGGATTGTTGAACAATTACTTGTTTGCTAGTGTTTGGTTTCTTATTCTCACTCTGGAAGAGAAAATAAAATCTGAAGTAACGAAATATATATGTTAGAATGATTATCATGCTTGCCTTTATCTTTTGTTTAAAGTTTGTTCCCATGCTTTTAGTTATTACTTTTCTGCTCCATGTTGGCCTTATCTTTGTCTGCTTTTCTTGAAAATATTTTATACTGCAGATGAGCTAAATTAGTAGAGATGGAGTATTTTCACTGCATCTGGTATCTAACTTACCACGATTCTTTTATTTAGGGCCAAGATAGAAAGCGGGGATGGTTAGGGCGTATTTTCAAGAACATATTTACAAGCACCCATGGGAACGAGTAACTGCTGCTTCGTGGAGGAAATTTACAGAACCAGAAAACAAGCGGATTCTCTCTCATATCCTTGAGGTTGATACATTGAGTCAAAAGCTTGAACCTGATTCTGGCAAATTGCACACTACTCGAGCTGTCACTATTCACGTTCCAGGGCCATGGATTATTCGCAGAATAATCCGCCAGGATGTGTGCCATTGCGTCGAATCAACTACTGTGGATGCTAAATCTCGTTCTATGCAGCTTGCCTCGCGCAATATCAGTCTTGATAAGTTTATTGAAGTGGAAGAGAAGATTAGGTATGACCCCCACCCAGATAATCCCAATGGGTGGACCTTATGCAGACAGGAAACTAGCATAAAGATAAAACCTTTATCAGCTTTGGCATCCATTGCTGGAAAAGTAGAGCAGGCCTGTGTGGATAAGTTTCAACAGAATAGCGTCAAGGGTAGAGAGGTCATGGAAAGGATGTGCAGGTATCTTGAAGCTGAATCTGGCGGAATATCTGCCTGATTTCTAGGTATCAGCTTCAGGTTAAGCTCCGTATATCATGGAATCGTTAATTAGCAGTGGAATGTAGTGCTGGCATTGATGTTCTACCCCCTTGAATATATGAGCATCCCCGCTTTGATAGTGAAACAATTGACCTGCGCGAAACAACAGGCCTTAATATCATAGTTGGTAATAAAAAAGTGATCTCCACGGAAATAATCTCTCATCTTATCCTGTTGAAGGATGGGTTATGATTACGTGCATCCTACCTTCTCCCGACCCTGTCTAAGGACGGAATTTACTGGGTGTGTTTGGTTTGATTTGGTTTGGTTTGGTTTGGTTTGGTTTGTAATAAAAAGGTGATGTGATCTCTGTAGCAAATATGAATTTCAAAAAAAACTTCATCCTGCAGGAAAAAGCAAAAACTTTATCCGTTCAAACCAATCTCTGTTCGAAAAAGTGGTCACCTAGGCGTTGGGCGGTTACTTTCGGCCTGGTTGAATTCTGCTCAAGTGCCCGTCTTATGGGTGTGGCCAGCCCAGCGCGTTCCAGAATACTGGTTCAATAAATGGCTAATTGTTAAGCTACATCAGTTTATAGGAGGATATATTTGCCACAATGCTATGTTGTTTCTTCTGAACATGAAGCCAATAATCTGCTGTTAGCTGAGAATGAGATGGCGTTACAAGTCTGACTGATGGTACTTCAATATTGCCAAAGCCCAAAGGATTCGCTCTGCCATAGTCGAATATCCTCACCTTGTGATCCCAGCCAGCAGTAGCAACAATTTTACTGTCTGGACGGATTGAGGTTCCAGCTATGCCAGGCCGCTCCAAAATGGCCTCATTCTTCATCACACATGATCCTGCGGATGGATCCAGTGAGAACATTGCAATTTTTTCATCAGCAGATCCTGAAACCCCTCCTCTGCATCCACTGCCAACACACAAGCTTAGAACTGATTCTGAATGAAATTTTACACAAGCCAATGGCAAGCTCGGATTCCGCATATCCCACCAAACCAGGGATCCATCTTCATAGCTGGACAGAACATTTACATATCCCTGACACTGAGAAGGTAAAAATGCTCTAACAGACATGCACATTCCTCTTGCCTTTTGATGAGGTAATTGTATAAGCCTTCGGGGGAAAATGATTTAGTGCACCACTATTAGCGGTGCGCTAACACCCCTACTCACAATCCTGTGAGTGAGCACACACACCATAGCAGTGCCATAGCGGTGCACTGTGAGTGGTGCGCTATAATTGGACTCGCCTTTGGGTGGTAATAACATCCCATATTTCAACGACAGACAAATCTTCCCCAGCTACGACAACAAAATTAGTTCTTGTCATCTCTTGAGCACCTAAAAGCTCGGATGAACTCTTATCACCACCAGAATCCTCGTTTTCTTGTTGATTCTGCATCACTTCAGTCGGCTGAAGTTTAGCATGGGGCGGCTTGTTCAACAACGAGAGCTTGCAGAAGTGGTAAGACTTTGTTCTAATGGTAGTTAGCTGAATAATCCACCTTCTCCAATGTACCAACACTTTATAGTTCCATCTCTTCCTTGACTAACAACTCTAGTTTGACAATCAAAAGCAACACTAATTATACCATGAGCAGCACTGTGCACCCAAGAAGATGAAATTATGCGATGCTGCACAGTATCCCAAATTCGCAATTCCCCGTCAGCTGAGACGGTGAATAAGATGTTCTTGAAAGCAAACATCCGTAACTGAAGCCCTGTGGCCTCTGAGAACAGCCACTGGATCAGGAGGTGGTCGCTTGCTCTATTTATTCTGAGTCTGCCATTGAGAAAATATATCGAACACTCTGCAACCCATATGTAAAGTCATTAGAAAGAATAATGCTACTTATAGCCTCATATACACTTTCATAAACCACTTATGTGGCAACTATCAGTATCACAATTATATATTAAAAAATAATTATGTTTGTGTGTGTGGTTTGTGATCGTTGACACATAATGAGATTTATGAAGTGTGTATATTTTGAGGGTACAAGTAGCATTATTCCATTAAAAATATAATGAGAAGAAGAAGATACAAAAACTTGTTTTTATCTGACGAAGTAAGTAGATATCCCATAATTTAAACTAATATAACCCATGACAAAAAAATATCTATCATAATTATTCTGCGAGTGGCAATTGCATTCAAAATTTATGTTTTCAAATTTCCTTGGCTACTTGATCCTGTCACATATGCCTTGTCAAGTGTGCTTACCTCCCTATCATGGTTCACATGCTACTGCGGTAAGACGTTGGTTTTAAATCGAAAATGCTACATGTACAGAAATTTCTTGTACAGAATTTCTGTACACACACCTAAATGCCATCGTTTGGTTTGCTATGAAGAGAAGAAAACAAATTGGACTCGTTTCGGACTCCTGCAGCTGTTAGAGGAGAATACAAATCGGTTGATTAACAAATTGTTGCTTTAAAACAATTTGTTTCATCTTAAACGAGAATCAATCGACGAAGTGAAAAATTCCTGATAATGTTTCATCATCATCAACAAACCTGTTGCCCAAAAAAACAAATGTTGCAAACAAGAATCATTCAACAGAGTGAAAAATTCCCTAACAGGTTCTGATTTTGCAAATAGCCCATCTGTTCTAACGGCATCTTGAGAGGCTTTCTTTCGAATTTTCAATGTTTTCCTGCTGGATTTTTCATCCGTCGTTTCAACACTAACCTTTGGGATTTCCTGGAGAGGCGGGTTGATTCCTACATGGATATCCCCAACGGTAAGGGATATCGGAGCAAATGGGCCAACAAGAAGCGACAATGAGAGCCACAGGAGAATCGATTTGAGAGGTTTGGAACTGAATGGACGGCAAGAAGAGGATGAGAACGGAAGAAACCAGAGAAACGAATGGAGTTGGCCGATGGAGAGATGAAAAGGAAAAAAGATTAAGGGTTTGATCGGAACCTACGTGCCGGGGCAAATGCTTCGATTGTAGGAGGATTCTCGGTTTGCTCTCATATTCATCCACAAAATCCATTGAACAAGACAAGAAGATATCAGGACCTCTGTCACTCTATCTGCGAGAAACCATGGCGTTTAGTTACGTGTATAGAAATTCTGTACAATAAATTTCTGTACACGTAGCATTTCCAGTTTTAAATACCTTATTATTATTACATTATAAAAAAAATGAAAATTAATTCCACATCTTACAATATATCAAATTAAATACTCGTATGAAATTTCGGCTATTGGCACTACTTGCTGTCAAAATTAACTATATCGATATAAAACTCATATACAAGAGACTAAAAGCCTCATGCTCTAGTAGTATTATGATGACTTTGTTGTTTTTAATTTTGTTACAACTTTTTCAATTGAGTTAAGTAGTCCTTAATTAGAGTTTAGAAAATTTCAACGACGAAGCTGTTGGAATACTGTCATAGCATGGATTTTTCGATCTACTGTGCATTGGCCTTTCTATCGGTGTAGTTAATTTCGACAGCGGACAGTGACAATAGTCCAAATTATAAATGAGTTTTTAATTTGATATATGACTGTAATATTTGGAACTAAATTTTACACTATGGTTTAGATGACATTATTTGATTTGATAAGCATAACACTCACTTTTTTGGTCAACATCTACCAGGCTATTTTGTCCGAAGACCTTCTTCCCACGACCAAGTCATGACTCATCTCACATGTGTGTTATGCGGGGCCCACACCAGCGCAAGGAGCTGTGAATTGTTTGGAACCGTGCTCTAGCGCACCCCACCGCATCCTCCTCCAATTTTGCCAAAATATAGACGATTTTCCACAAATATAAATCTAAGAGCTAAATATAAACCCAAGGGCTAAATTAATATTATGGCGGTTTCGCTGCCGAAAAATCTAAAATCCTATTTAAATGTTATAAATCCAAAAACTAAATATAAAGCCAAGAGCTAAATACTATAAACCTAATATGTAAATGCTATACTAAAATTTGTGGGAAATCATCTATATTTTGGCCAAATGGGAGGGGGGTGCGGTGGGAGTGCGCTGGAAGGGGGGTGCGCTATAGTTTTTTCGAATTGTTTATGGGAAGAAATGGGGATCCCACTGTAGAGCACCACTTCTTAGCACAACACCATCACACCACCCCCATTCATGGGTAAGCGCGCACATACACACATATTGGTGTGTGTATGTGGGACCCATTACCCATTAAAGAGGGTAATATGATGGTAGTGTGCTATAGAAATGATGGGTGCTC
>JAOYMZ010090404.1:0-10842 GCA_025802335.1 Pinguicula primuliflora
GGATTTTACTCAACCCCAGTTGATATAAAAATGGACTACAATGAATGCGAGGGGATAATAGTAAGAGAAGAGGGAGCTTTAGCTGACGAAGAAAACAGCTTCAAACCTATGAGACGCGGGCAGACTCGATCAAAGATACCTGAAAGCAAGCTCTTTTAAAGATAGCCTTTCTAGGCGCATAGAGGGAAAAGAAAAGCCCGGTGAGCTGGACGGATTCTTTTTTTACAAGCAAAGGGCAATTCGCAAGAAGAAAAGAAATAGATATTTACCCTGAATGAAAAAACACGGGAAGTTAGGGCAATGTAATAGCGCCTTACTAGAAATTGAGAACTAATATACTATAGTAAGAATAAGCAATCTCCTTCCTTAGTTCGCTTTCAAGCAAGTCAAGGATCCTCGCCCACGGGACTGGTGAAACTGTCTAGCTCACTTGTCTGGACTTGCTAGGACCAATTGCAAATTGAAGCTTTTTCACATGAGTTCGCAGACCAAGATACGAGCAGTGTCATTGGTTTAGCCTTCTCAGAAGAAGGGAAGGAAAGCCGGACACGAGATCTTCGGCAAGACAAAGACTTTAATCAGTCCGGACGAACGTGATCCCAGGCCTAATGCAGGACACAATACAGCCCTGTTAAACAGGTTCAGGAAGTGAAAGGAAAATGACCGCAAAGCGGAAAGAAGCTTGTGGAAGTTACCAGTTTTCGACTTGTGAAGGAAGTGAATTACATTCAGAAAGAGGGAAAGGATGGATGTAATTCAGAAGAAGCAGCATCATATCCGAGTCCATAACTTATTTTGTAATAGAATAGCCGACCCCTTTGAAAGAAGTTTGCTCTTCCATTTCTTAGTAGGAGTGCTCCTATGTTAGCAGGACATTTCGTGCAAGAACTAGGTTTGAGTTAGTGCACTAACTAGGTTGTCTCCCCTAAACTATTGGCTCTATCTCTGAGGTAACCCGGACTAGTAGCAACCGATCCTAGTAAATAAGATATTGTTTCATAGAATTTTCTTTCTCTCTCCTTTCTTCTAGAGGAATTGAGTCGTTCATTTCGGTCTAACTTCGTTACCGTACCCCGGTCTTACTCCGACAGCGTACTATCCTAGACCTCTGCCTATCCCGACATTGATAGAAATTCATAGTTAGGTTAGCCAGCCCGGTAACCCCGACAAGTGGGAGGCTCTGCACTTTCCCTATCATACGATCTTGTCTAAAGGCAGACTATTCTATTTCATTCATTCTCCATTCCGTCTACTCCGGGAACCCGGCTTCTGACGATTCTTTCATATGATTTTTTTCGTGAATTCGACATCAGTGATCTACGACCATCCTTTCTTCTTTCCATTCCGGGTATGCGGTCCGTCCTTAGAAATACCCGGGGAATCCCCTTTTTGTGATTGTTTCCAAAGCGTGCTTCCGTTTCTTGTTCTTCGAGCTCAACTGGTCATGCTTCTTTCTCAGTTGCGCGATTCCTAGCTGCTAGATCCTAGATCAGAGGATGTAGGTGAGTCTGATTGTTCTGACTTCTACTGTTGTAAGTTGCCTTAGGGCGCCTTCCAGTTCCAGCCCAATAGGGGCACTTGCCGGTGAGGAAGATCCCATTTAGAAGAAGGGAGAAAAACCTACGTATCCTTTCGCCTGGAGCTAGGGTCAAAGATCAGTCCAAGCTAGGATCAGCTCTCGGAAGTCAAGTACATCAAAGGTAGGGGAAGAAAGGGTCATCTCAGGATGGACTCAATATATATTATCTGGGTCCCTTTCTCCAAATCTTTCGTTTCAAGCATCAAACGGAAAATAAAAAAGAGTCATAAGAGAGTAGACATATAAACAAGTAAACCCGGCCCAGGAAGAATGTACCGAAACATCATACATATGAGACTGAAAGCTTCGTCCACCCTGTCTCTTGTGACAAATTCTGTATTGATGACCTGTGTGACACTAGCCAATCAATTCATTCAATCAACGAACTGGGGCTTCGATATAAAGAAGGGCAATTGAATAGCGCCACGAATCTAAAAATGAAAGATTTACCCGGTGTGATATCTCACACCTAATCGCCATAGATGCTGTTTCAGCGAAAATAAGTTGATCCGGCAGAAGCTTTTTGAGCTAAAGCCTACTTAAGGTAAAGGGAGAAAAACCTCCTCTACTTATGCCGTGCTTAAGGTAAAGGGGGTTGAACGGGATCTACAGGCTATTAGTAAGGATATGCACCTCATATGCATTCACCTCGGAATGCAACTACTTTATCCCGTCTCGATCACGTCGAAGAAATGAAAGCTATGCGCCTATCTTTACCAACTACTGATTATAGTGCGGGTCCGCAGCTATGACGCGAAAGGGTGCTCCTACCTTAGTTTTCCCCAAGCGGCTCAACCGCTTCAACCGAATCTCCTACTGATGCCTTCCTTCCCTCCGGCGTAAGCCAAAAGCCATCCCTCTCTGATAACTCATTAAGATAGGTTTTTGAATGCCTGTTTTAATTGAAAGGTTCGGGTGGCTCTCTCTACGATACGGTAATAATCCAATCCAGGTTTCTGCAGGATCAGCTGCTGAATTGATCATATTTATCTCTTTATCTTCCAATTCTTTCCAGAGGAGATCTTGGCCCGGGGAAGAAGCTTGACCGTACCACCTAATGACTGAGTTTAGCAACTCGAAGAGGGAAAGGTGGAGATCCAAGAAACATCTCCAAAGAAGAAGAAAAGCAAGTTGAAAGCTAGGTTTTTCGCTGCCTCTTCCCAAAGGCCTGCCTTACCGACACGCCACCCTCGGTGACCGGGGAGACTAGAAGAGGGAGTCGACTCTTTTTAGTTGGTTTAAATAAGTGTCTGCCCGATGAAACGATAGAAGGAATTCTCTTGGATGAAGCCTCTATTGAGAGCCTGGTGGAGAAAGTCCAGGTGCGATCGATCTCTCGCTGCAAGAAAAGACAAAGGCTGAAATCGAATTTCCGCTCGAAAACAAGCCACTATTTAACTGTTTAGGCGGCTTGAATTCCACTTTCTTTCGAATCAACATAGGAATCACTTGAAATCGGTTCAAGGACTGATAGATAGAAAAAGGCAATTGAGACGAAAGCTTTATAAAGTTCCCTGAGTATACCCAACCTGCCCTAGATAAACTAGCAATCGGAGTGGCATGGAGTCTTACTATTAGCCATTGGCTGATCCAAGAAAGATCCTGATGTAATTACTCCACATGTCTCAGTGTGGGAAGCTGGATGTAATTCGTTTCAGATGGTGAATGGCTCAATGCACCTATCGGTTGTGATTAGAGAGATGTTGGAAAGAGAGGGCGCTTCTGACAGAACTCGTTTTGCTTGTTAGCTGATAGCTCCGGTTAGCTCGAAAGCTAGTTTTGACTCTTTGATCGTCTAGAGTTCATTTCTTTTTTCAATTCCGAAGCCCCTGATAAGACTCTATCACCTTAATCCATTCTTTTGTTGAGGTGTAATCTTAAAAGTGAAAGCTAGCAGCCTGGTTTATGAGTCCCTTCTTCCTTTGACCGAAAAGACAGCTAAAGCTTCCTCGGCCGTATGAATGAAAGACTTAAAGGAAGGGCTGCCAGATTAGCAGCGATTTGGGCTGCCAGACAGCTTTAGCAGTAAGTTTGAGTCCTATTCTCATCGGTCTCCCTTGCACTAGTGTTATATTGAATGGCACCTTCTTTCGAGAAGTCGTGGTCTCATAAATGTTAGCCAGGAGCTTTGCTGGGATTTGTGCAGCACTGTGGAGAGAGGTCCAGTCAGGGGCTTGGAGATCCAGGTGCTCTCCCAACCGCAGCTCTTTCGGTCTCGGCAGGATCGACGTAGTTGAGAAGGATGGATGTAATTCAGGCTGCTTTGAAGAGAAGAAAGAGGGAGTAGGAAAAGGCTCAATAGAAAGTGAACTCAGACCTTGTCTTTCACGCATGGGGACGAAGGAGATAAGAAGAACCAGGTGGTATCTGGGGAATGGCTTCAAAGAGGGGTCGGAAAGCGAAAGGGCAAAGCATATTACACTCCTGATATAGGAGAATTCCGGATAGTGTAGTTATGTCGAGCGACAGAAGGGAGTCTTCAGACTGAAGATAAGAATAGTCTTGCTAAGATGAATGCCGCTTGAACGAGTTTTAGAGGTGAAAGAGTGAAATAAAACTCAAACTTTTCAGGTCGGGGAAGATCTCATCGGGGTATTCACCTAGCTCCCTAGCTTCCTATATTCCCACTCGAGCGGGATCAAAGGGGATGAGTTATTCTCGTAGCTAAATGCCCAAGTCGGGCAGGTATAGAGGATCAAGAGACTGTACTCGCCCTTCACTTCATCCCTCAACCATTCAAGAGAAGCAATAGCTAAGAAAGCAGGAAGAGTTCCGAGAACAAGCTCTTCAAGCTCCGCTTCGGCAACAGCAACTCGATCAAGCAATCTTTTTTGTGAGGAAGCTTTAGCTGATTTATATACGTCGCCATTTGACAATTTCTCTTTAGTAGGTCGTCTATTCTTTCTTACCTTGGGATAGGTGTTCCCAATTTTCTGACTATGAAACGGTCGCACATAGTTAAAAAAAGGCAGCCTTACCAGCTGTCTGAGATGAGCGTCCAAACCTAATCGATCTTTTTGCCCCCCTCAGCTATCCCTTCCCGTCTTCCTTTAGCAGCGAACTCAAGGATGGCCTTTATGTATGAGCCGAAAAGGAGGTATCCATAGATACCAACCAAACTCGCTATTCAGGGAAGGTAGGTAAGTAAGAGGCGGATCTAAGGTAATGAGATTCATTCTTCAACTTCATAGTGGATATACTCCCAACCGTAACCAGCAAGCAGCACCGGAGTGAATCGTAACCTTTCGATCAGGGGGTAAGGACTCGTCAAGAGACGAGACCTAGCTAATGCTCTTTGATCACCGTCACGAGATTTGACAGCTACTATAGCTTTCATTCCTTCCGTGCTATTCTACTTAAGAAGTCCCACATGGCGGCATGGCTTAGAAGTGAGGATGCTTTAGAGCTTCCGTGTAAAAGAAAAAGAGAAGTACGAGCATCCTCTACTTGAGAATCCACAATATACAAAAGAGAGCAATCAATCCTGAACAATCTCTTCCCGGTCCGTGCTGCCAACAGACCTAGAACGAGAGATGAAAGAAGCTTACTTCATGTTCAGAGGGAGTACTATTGTAATCTCCTTTGTTTTCACTTCGTCATGGTGGGTGTGAAGAAGCGGAGTAGAGAAGTTACTGACTAAAAACCTAGCTACCTCATAGTTTAGATTTTTTGATGGACCTAAGCGAAACTTAGAAGATTGAACCTAAACCAAAGCCTCTTTTTACCGTTCTTAATTGCTCCATAAAAGCGAGTCCAAATAAAGCAGCTGAAAAGACAGAAATGCTATGGAATACTGGGCGTCACTTCGACCTGAGTTTTCATCTCTTTGTGAGTAGCCGGAAGCTCCTGGCAAGTCAAAGCAGCTAAGGGGCCGTTGGCTGAGATTCGGATGGAACAGGGTTTGGCGAAGAAAAAAGAATGCCATTTAGACTGAATTGCACCTTTCTGTTGGAATAGTTGCACCAGGACATCAACCATTGGACCAATGAATGGTGAGGGACCAACTCCAAAGTTATTGAGAATACGAATAGAAAGGTAGTGTCTTCTACGAGACTGGAAAGCTAAAGGCTATTGTAGAGGCGGAGACTTTATGAGTTCGATTCCCGTAAGGGATAGGTACTCATATGTCTACTTCCTTCGGTTCTTATATTCTACGCTACGATCTTTAGAATGAATATCTAGATGGGACAGCCAAGGAAGTTGAAGTCCTGCGATGTAGGGGATTCTAATTTCTCATTCTATGAAGATATGGCATCACTTCATTTCTCTTGGACTTCAGATTTCACACTTCTAGTTCAGTATAGAGCTAAGTCCCTGGATATGGACTTTCTCAAGGCTGATGGCTGGTGCTAGTATCGCGGTTATTCCAATCTTTCCGAGAGTGCAATTCACTCAACCCTTTAATAAGCCAGATCTTTCTTTACTTGTCTGGTGCGAGATTGTCCGATTAAAAATGCCCCGTATGAATGCTTATTCCGTGTATGCTCTTATATAACTGTCCAGCTGGATTAATGGGAACCCATTTCAATATTCAATTGAAGGGAAAGGCGCTGTAAGCCCACATGCAAAAGATCTTGTAAGGAAATACTGCTCCCCTTGCTTTCGGGGTGGACCCGTGGTCATATTAAGAGCAGGAGGATTCTACCGAAGCTGAGACTCTACATTATTTATTGGTATAGTGCAACACGTTGGGATCGAGACGGTGTGCGTGGTACAGGTCGAATCCTTCAATCTTAGCCAATCCCTTGTCAGAAGGCTCTTCAAGACCTCTCGCCTGTGCGTTCCTATCTCTTATGAATGGAGGATCGTGAAGATCTTACTTCGGGTCAGCGGGGCCTTCAAGCATCCGAAATAGCTCCTCTTTCAGAGACTTGAACGTTGAAATGTGAACTGTCTTGTTCAATTGGCTCGAAGACCTGCCTTCCTACTCCGGCTCCTGGGGCACCCACAGAAGACCCCCGAGAAGCCCTGCCCATATTGAATGGAAGTTCTTTCTTTTTTCAAGACAGTTGCATCTCAGTCCCGGAGCATACAAATTTTCTTTCTCAATTACATCGATCCTGTGTCAATATGGGAGTATGGAAGACGGACTTAGAGGAAGAAGGGGCAAGGAACCCAGAATCAAAGGAAGCCATACGTTTGGGGCATAAACGGGAACACCTGAAAGCGAGACTCTAACCGCTGAGTCAAGTAGGTCAAGCTTACGTAGAAATATAGTATAGAAAGAATAAGCCTTTTCTTTATCTCCTTCTTCTTTAGAGGCGGGAACCTAATCTCTAGGAATCCTCCCCTTGACCGTGCTACTAGACTCCATTTTCGGGGTGGAGTCAAGGTTCTAACTTACAAGTCTAAGCCAGCTTACCCAGCTCTCCCACCTATTCCGGATAAAAAGTACTCATTCCTTTGGCAGTGACATTCATCTCGAGTTCAGTAAGGAGTGAAGTGGAGAAAGAAAAGCTTGAGGCTTCTCTGAGTTCTCGTAAAGTGACTTTATTCAAGCATTCCTGGATGTAATCTCTATTAGCCCCTGACTATATGCGGCTTAGAGCTATACTTAGAGTGAAGATAGGCCTATAGTATAGAAAGGATTTTTATAGTAGTGTATTAGGCTCGAGATACCTCGCTACATTAATGGTATGAGTATAACAGACCTTTCTTCATTTCAGGATACCTTATTCGATTTTCTTGCAGAAGGTGTGATATGTCCGTTCTTCAACTGTCCGTAACCGAAGCCTCGCCCTCTATATTCGCGCCTAGCAGAATCCGATTCGGGGAGCATATACCGCGGAAGCAGAATAAAATGCTGTTTCTTACGAAAAAGAATAAGCTTGAACAACACAGAGATCTGGCAATTCTTTTCTTCACAATTCATAAGCCCACACTTTCATATCTGACTTCAAGTGGACTTTCGGCTTGAGACAGATGGGGAGTGATTGAGAAATGCTCGAAGAATGAACCCGCATCTTGTGGTTATCCCTTTAGCTCTTCACCCTATCAGCTAAAAAAATTGGGGGAATAGAGTCACACGGGAGAAGCTCCTTGCCCCAAGGAACCTCTTGCTGGCTTTCTTTTTTTCTATTTCTTTCAGACCCTGGCTAAAAAGAGAATGAAATGTGCTCATGTAGCAGCATTGGAGACGAGTGTAAGAAGTTGAGCCATTCCCACTCTCCATTCTCCTTTTGCTAGCCTTTAAGGCGAAAGCTAAAAATCCACTAGAAAGCGCTTTATAAGGACAAAAAGAGGGATTAGCATTATAAATCACCTTGGTACTAAGGGTTTTAAGAGAGTCTGTTTCAGCAGCCAAGAAGTCTTTTCTTGTCCCCAAGTTCTAGGCCCGTTTTGCAACCATAGGTGAATTCAGAGTGAGCCCACTTCTCCAAGTCCATATGATCTTTAATTCTGTAACACTTCTAGGAAGTCAGCCCATTGCTTTCCACCTTTAGGAAAAATCTCGGCATTTAAGTGCTATCTGGAAAGATTCAGGTACTCGGGATTGTCAGATTAACTCTTTCGAGGTCAGGTCTTGGCGAGCCTAAATTAATCTCTGAACTACGTCCACCCCTCCTATTTCAGCACTTACAGTTCAAATTGAGTACTTCTCCGCTAGTCACGAAGGCGAAACGTAGAATGAAGCCCAGTGTTCTCTAATGAAAGCAGTCCAGCGGTGGCTTAACAATTTCATTCCCAATTCTATTCCATATCCTCGACAAAAATGGACTTATGAATTGGTCACCAACTAGCTTGGGATCAAATCTTTTCCTACTCTCTTATCTTTCTTTCGAAAAAACTGGTCTGGTTATACTTATGGTTAATAGCCTGCTTCCTTTACCCCTAGGGTCTAATCATGAGTCAAACGAGTTCTGGACCAGTCACACTAGCAGGAAAGATTACTATAGCTTTCCCAAGAAAAGAAGCAACTTTCAGCCGGAAGCTTTTTTTATGTATTTTGCGTTTTACCGGGGTAAAACCATATTGTCTAAAGATAGTGATCGAATTTCCATTCTAATGACGTCTTTCTTGATACGCCGAGGATAGAGCAGAGCCTCAATAAGGGTCTCAGTCAGTATGATACGATCCTTTCTAAAACTTCCCCAGGGTATAGACCTTTCGAACTTCTCTCTTTGATGACCATAGATAGTCCTGATGAGCTAGAGTAGAATTATATTGAATAAAGAGAAATGTTCGTCTAAACAGAGAGGAGCGAGGATGAATGTCTCTCGAGCCTGTCCTCAATCGAATCTGTCGTCAAGACTTTTCCACACAAAGCATGCCGAGAAAAGAAATATTAGTCTGAAACGCCTTCAGCAAAGAGGCAATTCGAATACACGTCCCTAGACGACTTCCTTGGCTGTGGATTGCTTCATGCTGGTACGGGTACCTTCCCTTTGAGAGGATCCGTCGTTCACAGCGGAAGTGAAAGAAATTTCGGCCCATGCCCGGCTGCTCGTTCATTCGATACATCGACACCTTATAACAAGCTCTCGACAGTGACCATTCCTCTTCTCAATAGCCTGTCTCTATGACAACTCGCAGCATGGGTCTAGCTAAGATCTAGGGTTTTTCGCCAACCACCGATGAACCGGATGCAGGGGCTTTGCCATCCGCCTCTGCCCAAGACAGAATAGGTCTTTTCGACTTTACTACAGGGGAAATCCTAAGCCTTTACTTGAGTCGGAAAAGAAGATAGATCCAAGAGTAGGACAAAATGCTCAAATGGCAAAGTTATTCATTGGGGGAAACTCAGAGAGATTGGCCGATTCCAAAGCTATAGGATCATCTGCGAATACGTTCTCCAACAACTGCGAGCTGGAACCGGGCTTTTATCCTCAACAGCCTCTCCCCAAGCCGTAGACCAAAGAGATATTCTGCCTTCTTGATCTCGGTAAAAGAAAGCTTTAACCGGATACCATTAAAACTTTCGCTTTCAAGCAAGTCAAGGATGAGTTCGATCCATTAGGTTCTTCTCTTTCTTCAGACTTCTAAAGCGAGAAAACCGAGAGTCACGGAGTTAGTAAGGCGACTGTTCGAAACCATGTCCGCCAGTTGCCATGATGGCGAGTCCGGCAACAGAAAATCCTTCATTCTGCCTGTAGGGAATGGTTAGCATGTCAATAGCGCCCTTGCAGGAAAAATAGTCAAGGGAGCTTATGTTAACCTTTGACAGAATCTTCCCCCGGTTGGAAATTACGAAACCTCTCAAATTCATTCTCCTTTGTGAGAGTTGTACTTTCTTCTCTCTCTGCTCTGCTAGTATCATTATATGAGCTCGTAAACAAACCTTTGCCAGCTGTCTTTCCAAGTTTCTGTATCCAACCACTCGGCTCCCTAGACGATCGGCGTACTCCTATAAAGCTTCCTCACCAAAAAGCTAGATAAGACAGGAGATTCGCCGAAGCATTTTCATTCATTTCAGGTCACGGATAAAATGAGTTGAAAGCTGAGATAGAGGCTCCACTAAAGACAACTATTCTTCCTTTCGGGCTGAACTTCGATCCTATATTCAGACAGAGATCAAAAGCCAACTTTACCCAATAGTTTAGAAATTTTCGACCAACCCGGGAAGAGCAGGGCAATTTAATAGCGCCTGATCTATCAAGTTGGAGTTGGAAGGCGAAGAACCCAACTTCCTAGGAAGTCTTCACTGCCCTTGGCCCAGGCATTGGATCGGAATCGGAATAAAGGAATTGGGAAGCACAACCCTCGGACTATAATAGCGCCTCTTTCATTGTAGAGTGCAACCGGTTTACTGTCTTTCTTTAAGGACTTGAAGAGCTTCACCTGGAAAAGTGAAAGAAAAGGCTTCTTATTTATATAGTCAATTAGTTATCATTTTCTAGTAAGGCGCGATGTAATTGCCCATCTGAGAGTTGGAAATATGAGTTATAAACTGTGTTCCGTAGAAGCTGGCATGCCCCTGTTCTCAGAGCTGAGGCTCAACTAACTGCTCAAACTCCTTATTCGTCAGCCATATATCAAACGCTTTCCTTGCATTCCCATTCCGCCCGTCGAGGGTAAAGAAGCTCGGAAACTGACACCAAGGTTTTTGAACTCCTTCAGAAGAAGAATAATTGTCACTGGAAAGGTTCTCCCCAGGGGGTTCACCAAGTCTGGGCCCGTTTTGCTGCTGTGCTCCCGTCTCTCTTTTTTCTATCCCGTCGTTAAAGTGCTTCTATCTTTGTGTGTCAAGCGCATCACCTTTTATATCTTTCCAGGCAGGTTTGCTGCCCTGCCTTAGCTGCTTTTCAATGTGTGTCAACATTCGA
>JAOYMZ010090415.1:0-10842 GCA_025802335.1 Pinguicula primuliflora
TTTTTTATATTTTATTATTTTTAATTCGGGATTCGGGACTGTCCCGTTTTAAAATTGGACAATCCCGATCCCGTCCCGAACTAAGTTCGGGACCTGTTTTTAGGGCTCGAAACCATCCCGAACTACTTTTTTTTTCGGGATTCGGGATTCGGGCCGGCCGGGCCTCGGGAAAATCCCAAGGCCCGAACACCATTTGCCCACCCCTAATTTGGTGACAACGTTGTAGTACGATAAGTTTGGCAGTCAAGATTAAAATCCACTACCAATTTCGGCAGTCAAGTTTTTTTTTAAATTTCAAAATGTTAGAAATAAAAATTTAAATTGCAAAATCTTCAATTCAAAATAAATGATATATTTAGTCTCTGTTCGAGAAGGTGGTCACCTAGACTGCCTAAGAGCTAAGAGACCGCCTTCACTTTCTCCGAATTCTCGCTTAGGCCGCTTATAAGTCTTCCTAGGCGCTGAGCGATCCTGAACGCATAGGGTCCGCCTAAAATTTTCTCGGGCACTGATTTATTTAAAGCACATGAATTGAGGTTGGAGATATTCTCATGATATGGCTGGTGGAGCTGATGGCCAATTTTAGATTAAATCGGCTTGGCATACTATACGACATCATGCATATCCGAATTCAATATTCAGCTCTTCGTCTTTGGTTCCAGAAACTCATGTTGTTGCCCTCTTGAGTTACAAGTCGTGGAATATGATTCATATGATCCTCAGAATGCATGGAAAAAAGAGTTGCAAAGGAATTGAGGAAGGCTTGCTCGCGACAGCTACAAGCAAATTAAATTCAGCATTTTGGATAAGGATATCAGATGCTAATGATAAATTTTCAGACATTATATAATTTCATTCGAATTTTTTAGAGAGCATATATTGTTGTTAAGGAGTTACGTGTTGTTATACTTTTTCTTCTCCTAAAATTTTCTGGGTAAGGAGTTTGCCAAATAGATATTTTAAGAAGATAGAGTTTTTTTTGGGGAGGCAAACATTTATATTAATTTTTAAAAGGTTCTGTATTTACAATTTTTACACATAATATCGCAAAAACCGTGATCCCAGGTTCTTCGTATAAACGACTCATCTCTTTTATCCAAAATCCCGCCTTGGATCACTCCTGCCTTCTCTTCCATCTCCTTTCCGTTTTCCAATTTGAGTTTGCATCTTGTAACCTTCACCCCAACTGCTAATTTCATCTTCCATTCATCCATCTCGTCTTGTCTTCTTCTTCTGTACTCATTCTCCACCTTCTTCGCTTCCTGTTCCTCCATTTCCATACTTTCTGCCATTCCCATGACTGCGATTGAATCTTATGTATTAGTTCTTCAATTTGAGGAACCTTGTTGTGAAAATGTCTTTCGTTTCGCGCACCCCACACAATCCACGCCATTGCGATCCAAATTGATTTCCATACTTGTTCTCGGAGCTCGCTTGGCTTCAGATTCATGAATTATTCGAGTGTGGGTATCCCTGATGATTTTGTAAGTCCCTGCCATTTGCACATTTCTGTCCATATAAACCTTGTAATTTCGCAATCTTTGAACAGATGTTCCGCCGTTTCAGCAATATCTTCTTGTTTACAGAGATGACAGTTGATGGCTACACTTTCATGGACTACTTTCCTTCGCTGGAGATTGGCCAGTGTTGGTAATCTATCCTGAAGTAATCGCCAGGTATAAATTTCGACCTTTGGAGGCACTTCCCTGCATTTTCCTTGAATCAGTGTTTTATGTTCTTGTACCGTCCAATTCATCTGTTTGCAATTCATAATTTGGTTGTAACTGCCTTTTACAGAATATGGACCTTTTCTTTGCATATTTGTTGTCCATGTATCTTCATGATTTACCCGCAAGATGCTGTTAGATAGTGTACCTAATAGTTCTTGGTACTAAGCCATTTCTATGTCATTGAGTTCTCTCTTCCAAGTTAAGTTCCAGCACCAGACTTCGTTATTCCAGTTTCCCATTTCCTGTATCCGCCGGTTTTTTGATTGGATTTTGTATATAGCCTTGGATATTTCGAAGCCAGTGTGTATTCCTCTTTCCACTCTTCTTCCCAAAATAGAATTTGATCGCCTTTGCCAACCTTTAACCTCCAACTACTTTGATACCACTCTTGAGAAAGCATCATGTATAAATCCTGCCACCATTTAGATCCTTTGCTTTGTGTTCTTCCTACATTGTTTCTTCCTCTTCTTTCTTGCTCTTGTTGCTTGCAATTTTCCCACTTGGATCCTATTTTTCCGGCCCTACTTTGATCTCAGTATTTGCTTCCATAGTGGATTGTCCTTCTCCATCATCCTACTGCCCCATTTTCCCAGCATGGCCTCATTGAAGGCTTCCAAATTTTTGACTCCCAGGCCTCCTTCTTCCTTAGCTTGAGTGATCCTGTCCCATGATGTCCAATGTATCTTTTTTTTTCCTAATCTCTCATTCCAGAAAAATGATTTCTGGATTCTCTCAAGGGTTAATATGATTGACCTAGTTGCACGATACATCGTGAAATAGTAACATGGCAAGCTTGATAAAATTGAATTAATAAGAACAACCCTATCCCCGACCGAGAGTGTAGATGCTTCCCACCTTTGTAGCCTTTTCTTGTATCTTTCTACCACTGGTTGCCATAACTTTCCTTTCCTCTGGTTGTCTCCCACCGGTAGACCTAGATACATGAATGACAGTTTTAGAATACAACACCCCTAGTAGTCTGTCATTCTATTTTTTTCCCTGTCCTCCATGTTTATCCCATAGAACCCTGATTTTCCATAATTTATTCTTAATCCAGATACCAGTTCAAAGTTCTTTAGTATCCCTTTCAAACATTTAACGTTCCTCCAGCTCTCTTGTCCAAAGAATATTGTATCATCTGCAAATTGTAAGTGTGAGACTTGCACCTTATCCTTCCCAACTTCCACCGGTACATACATTTTTAACTGCACTGCCTTGCTCATCATAATTGCCAATCCTTCATCCACAATCAAAAACAAAAATGGTGACATGGGATCTCCTTGCCTTAGTCCTCGGCTTGGTTTAAATTCTATTGTAGGACTTCCGTTAATCAATATGGATGTAGTTGCTGACAATAAGCAGGCTGCTATCCATTTTCTAAACCTCATGGAAATTCCTAGTTTGGCTGCCATCTCATCTAGAAAAGATCAATTCACCATATCATATGCCTTTTCAAAATCAATTTTCAGTAGGAAAGCAGCCTCCTTCTTCCTTTTCATCTCCATGACTGTTTTATTTGTCACTACAATGCTATCTACAATCTGCCTCCTGCCTATAAATGCCGATTGTGTGGGAGATATCACTCCATCTAGAACCTTACTTAATCTCCCTGCAAGTGTTTTGGCAATAATCTTATAAGTAAATCCCACCAATGTAATAGGTCTATAATCATTCACTTGTATAGGGTTGTCTTTTTTTGCAAATAATACAACATGAGCGGCATTTCCTCCTCTTGTGATTCTTTAAGGGTGAGCAGGCTTAATAATCCGTAAACTTAAGCAGGAGATTCCAGCCTTAGGTACTGTGAAGTTTTGACTATCCCTGAGTATGTATTTCTCGAAAAGCGTATCAAGAAGCCTGCTTAAGGAACCTGAATATGCAACTTGGAATCAGATACCTTCAAATGACACACAAGATAGACCTGGTTAATTTTCAGGACTGTCCATCGGTGTCTTGGAATTTGAATATGCTACTTCTTCCTTGAAGGAAGCACCTCCTGATACTGTGTCCTCTTAGAACTCTCTCCATGAAGTTAATAGTGATACAGGAGGCCTGGCAGCTAATACAGAGTTTGAGGGTGATGTCGATTCAAAGGCGGTTGAGAGCATGGACTTACATGAATCTCTGACCGAGTTGGCATCTTTAAGAAGATAGAGTTGTATCATTCTAAATTATTTTTTAAGAATAGGGTGGAGTTGGCCATTTAGGCGGATGAAAGGGCGGACCTAGAAATAATATTTATCCCGGCCTAGCCTTAAAAATCCTTGGGCTCGCCAAAATCGGCCCCGGTCTCATCCGCCAGTGGGTGGATGACCCCATTTCATGATATATTCAGATCGCAGAACGTATGAAATTTTTTAAAAGTAAATTGAGTAGAAAAAGAAAAGAGGCATCGTCTGATATTTCAACGTTTATAGCGCGTTATATGTTCAGTCTTCGGGTAGTTAGTATTCTCTTCGGGTGGACAATTTTTGCGTGACACCATCCGTTTTCGAAATTGATCGCATAATTGAAAAGTTTATACATTGAAGATGAAAATCCTCATATTCTGACACGATTCCGGCGTTTTATCTATATAGGAGATGCAAAGAATCTAAAGCATCTTCTTTCCCTCATATTTCTTTTGTTTTTTTGCTATGATTTGCTCGTAGTTTACTTCAATGAATGGATATAAGGAACTTATGATCATAGGGTTAATTCAATTGAATATTGATTTGGTTGATAATGGTCCTTTTGACAATCTAATCATTCAAAAAAAAACAAATATTTAGTAGAAAATATATTAAAATTCTAGTTATCCAATATCCATATTAATCAATCTGACTTGAATTTTTGATTAACTGTGTTTTATAATAAATATTTGATATTTGTCATCACACACAATCAACTGGAAAAATTACAACCATTACTCACACTTTTAAAAAAATGCAACCATATTAAGGACAACTTAGGCCAACTGGAAAGAATTTTCGAAATTTTTGATGATAAAATGATCGGTACCACACCTGAATATGGAGTTTTTATTCTCCTACGCATGAGTTTTCCAATTGTGCAATTAATTTTGACGATAGGTAGTAACAAGTACGGTTTATGCACGGGTTGTGCACTTAAGAACGATTATGAATAGATATGAGGTTATGTTCCATACACACACCAAACTTTCTATTCACTCCTTTCCCTTCCAGCAACAGTTCAAACTACGCCACAATCACTTTTTGTATCCTAGCAATCTTCTAGCACCACGAGCCACAGCTCGGCAGTGGACGAGCATTCCATCCAACGTGATGGACAGAGTGGTGTCGTGACCGTGAACCACCATGGCAACAAAATCACCCACCAAACACATATCAATCCCGATGGAGTCCAAATGGACCATCGAAGGATAATCGTATGTTGTCATCACTGTAATAGGCTCGTCGTTCCTGTGCTTTTCCTTGAGGTGATCGAGGGTAACGCGCTTGATGAGAATCAATCTTAAGATTTAGATTAAGATTTAGTTTATCAATTGTTTTTCGGTTGCTTTTTATTAGCAAGGTTTGATTTATCCTTAAGTTCGTGTCTACCACATTCTGTTATTGTGGATTTAGATTATCAGTATTATCAGTTATCTTTGTAAGGATATATAAGCCAAGACTCTGTTTTTCCAATTACAACTTTTCCTTAAAGTAGAGCAAAGTTTTCAGCAATATTGTTCTATTCTCTACAATCTGGTATCGGAGCCATAGCTTTTGAGTGTTTTTGTTTCATACTAATGAAGAAAGCAGGGAAAATGTTGTATGGTGTTGAAGGAAATTTTGAGCTGCCCTCCATTCCATGTTTTGATGGTCAATATGACTATTGGAGCATGCTTATGGAGAATTCCCTCCAAAGCAAAGAATTTTGGAGCTTGATTGAATCTGGTTATGTCGAATCAGGGAAGAGGGAAATTCTGTCAGAAGCACGACATAAGGAGATTGATGCCCTAAAGCTTACGGATCTCAAGGTTAAGAACTATCTTTTTCAAGTAATTGATTGGACCATTCTGAGACAATCCTGGAGAAGAACACCTCCAAACAGATTTAGGATTTGATGAAGTCGAAATATGAAGGGAATGCCCGCGTAAAGCGCTCAACTCTCCAAGCTCTACGAAGAGAGTTTTAGACGCTTTAGATGAAGATGGGTGAAACCATCACCAACTATTTTGCCAAAGTGATGACAGTGGCAAATAAGATGAGGATATATGGTGAAACTATGACAGATCTCACCATATGTGAGAAAATCTTGTGATCTCTCACGGACTTATTCAACTACATAGTGTGTTTAATTGAAGAATCACGTGACTTGGATGAAATTACAATTGATGAGTTCCAGAGTTCACTCATCGTGCACGAGCAAAAATTCCACAGGAATACTGGTGGTGAACAAGTTCTGAAAGTAACCTTGGTACAAAAATTCCACAAGAATACTGGTGGTGATGACAGATCTGGGAGTAGTAGAGGAGGACAAGGACGAAATAGTTATAGAGGACGTGGACGTGGAAGAAATGGCCCTGGATTTAGAGCCACGGTTGAATGCTATAAATGTCATTACCTTGGTCATTATCAGTAGATAAGGAGGCCAACTACGCTACATTGAATGAAGAAGATGAAATGTTTCTAATGGCATTTGCGGAGTGACACGAAACAAAAGGAGTTGACGCTTGGTTCCTTAATACAGGATGCTCCTATCATATGTGTGGAAGTCGAGGTATATTCACTGATCTAGATGAAAATTTGATTCAATCTGGTACACTAGGAAACAATAGCAGGATGAGTGTGGCTGGCAAGGGCAATGTGGAGCTGATGCTGAGAGGAATTAGCCGTGTGGTTAAGGAAGTGTATTATGTTCCTGAGCTCAAATATAATCTTTTAAGTATTGGTCAACTACAGGAAAGGGGTCTAGCTATCTTGATCCAAGGGAAAATGCGCAAAAATTTTCATCCAACTAGAGGACTGATTATTCAAACTTTGATGAGTATAAATCGGTTGTTTATATTGCTGGGTGAAATTGTGGTTGGCTCTACAAGTAATACTCAACCAGAAGCATGTCTTCACACTAATTCAACTGATATCTACCATCTTTGGCATTGAAGATATGGCCATCTGAGTAGCAAAGAATGTCAAATATTGCAACAAAAAGGAATGGTTCATGGACTTCCTCATCTCCAACTCTCTAATACCACCTGCACAGATTACATCCGTGGAAAACAACATCAAGACAGTATGCCAAAACAAAGCGCATGGAGAGCAAGTATGCCATTGGAGCTCATTAATGCAGACATTTGTGGGGGCTGTTTCTCTAACATTCAGCAATGGCAAAAGGTATATCTTATGTTTTATTGATGATTTCGGTCATAAATCATGGGTGTATTTATTGACAGCAAAAGGTGAAGCCCTGCACTGTTTCCAACTCTTCAAAAAATTGGTAGAAAAGGAGAAAGGTTTGTGTATCAAATGCCTTCGAACAGATAGGGGGAGGGTTCACCTCAATGGAATTTTCCACCTTTTGTAAGGAGAATGAGATCAAGATACAGTTAACCACTACCTATACGCCACAGCAAAATGGAGTGGTCGAGAGAAAGAATAAAACTATGATGAACATGGTTTGTTCTATGCTGTCAGACAAGAAACTTCCCAAAACACTATGGCCAGAGGCAATAAACTGGACCTTTAATGTTCTGAATAGGTGTCCTACACTGGCTGTTAAAGATGTTACACCACAAAAAGCTTGGAGTGTAATAAAACCCATAGTTGATCACTTTCGGGTTTTTGGAAGTCCAACTCTCATGTTCAAGTGCCAGATGCTAAGCGAGGTAAGCTATCTTCCTTGGTGTGAGTGAGGAATCAAAGGGCTATAGACTATTTGATCCCATAGCTAAGAAAATCATTATAAGCAAGGATGTTATTTTTTAGGAATAGAAACAATGGACGGGATGGGAGTTAATGAGAATCAAATTCTACTAGAATTCGAGTGGGAAGACACCACTGCAACACCAGACAAGGTGGCTGCAAATGAGGATGAAAATGTCAGTGATGGAGGGAGTGAAGATGTTTCTGATGATGAAGGAAGATGTCCTGAAAGTGAAGGAATAAGAAATAAAGGCGAGGATCACAGTGTAAGAATAAGACGCCCTCCTCCATACTTAAGAGATTACGTGAGTGGTGAAGGATTAAGTGATGATGATGAGGTTCATATAGTTCCAACACTATCAACTGATCCATCTATTTTGATGAAGCTGTGACTGAGGAGAAATGGAGGCAAGCAATGGACAGTGAAATCTGCTCCATTGAAAAAATGAACCTGGTCATTATGTGAGTTACCTGCTGGAGCAAAAAGGATTGGTGTCAAATGGGTCTATAAAACAAAGTACAACGAATGTAGACAGATTGACAAACATAAGGCACATCTCGTGGCCAAAGGATACTCACAAAAGCATGGCATAGACTACACAGAAGTCTTTGCACCAGTAGCAAGGATGCATACGGTGAGAACGATCATTGCCTTAGCCGCACAAAAGAGTTGGAACATTTTTCAGTTAGATGTCAAGTAAACATTTCTTCATGGAAAGCTGGACGAAGAAGTCTATATTGAACAACCAAGAGGGTATGGAAAGAAAGGAAAGGAACACATGGTTTATAAACTACACAAAGCACGTTATGGACTAAAACAAGCTCCACGTGCTTGGTTTAGTCGTATTGAGGAAGACTTCATCAAGGAAGGTTTTCAAAAGTGTGACAGTGAGCAAACTTTATTCACAGAGAAGAATAAGGAAGGGAAGATCATCATTGTAAGTATTTATGTTGATGATTTAATTTTTACTGGAGATGATTTAGGTATGATGACTGAATTCAAGAGTTCCATGTTAAGAGAATTTGATATGACTGATTTGGGAAATATGAGGATTTTTCTTGGCATTGAAGTACTCCAGCAAGTAGATAGCATTTTTATATGCCAAAGTAAATATGCAGTAGAAGTTTTGAAGAGGTTTGAAATGTTGGAGAGTAGTCCAATTGTTCCAGGCTTCATAATCAACAAGGATGAAAATGGAGCTACAACTGATGAAATGTATTTCAAGAGGTTGGAGGGAAGTCTTATGTACCTCACTGCTACAAGATCAGATATGATGTTTGTCACTAGTCTTATTAGCAGATTTATGGTAAGACTGACTGAACTGCATTCGCAGATTGCAAAGAGGGCTCTACGATATTTGAATGAGACAGTGAACTATGGTATTTATTACAAGAAGGATGGAGATGCCAACCTGTTTGCCTTCACATACAGTGACTATGCAAGAGATGTAGAAGACAGAAAAAGCACAAGTGATTGTGTCTTCCTGCTCAATTCAGGTATTTTGCCATGGAGTTTAAAGAAGCAGCTTATTGTTACACCGTCTACTACAGAAGCAGAATTTGTAGCAGCTGCAGTATGTGCTTGTCAAGCAGTATGGATGTAACGAGTGCTGAAGGAGCTCGAGTACAGTAAGGAAACATGTACTATGATCCGGTGTGACAATCGCTCAACCATCAAGTTATCCAAAAATCCTATGATGCACGGCCGCAACAAGCATATTGATCTAAGGTGTAATTTGGAGCAAAGATCAACTAGCAGACATAATGACCAAATCATTTAAGGTTGATGTGTTTTAGAGACTTCGAAGTATGCTGGGAGTTTGTGAGATTGATGATGAACACACTGTCAAACTACAACATGTTTAAGGGAGACATTGATGGGAATCAATCTCAAGATTTAGATTAAGATTTAATTTATCAGTTATCTTTCGGTTGCTATTCATTAGGAAGGTTTGATTTATCCTTAAGTTCGTATCTACCACATTCTGTTATTGTGGATTTAGATTGTCAGTATTATCAATTATCTTTGTAAGGCTATATAAGCCAATACTCTATTTTTTTCAATTATAACTTTTCCTTCCAGTAGAACAAAGCTTTCAGCAATGCCGTCTTCGTTTTATGGCTTCGACCCGTCGTAGACATTGTCTTCTGGTACTCATGAAACAGAAGAACAGTTGCCTAGAATTTGAGCTCACGTTCATGGAAGAACCCTGGAGTGTCTTTTTTAATATAGACATAATTACCATTTCAAGTCAGCTGGCGCTGGCCGTGATATATGAACAGTCAGTAAAGTAAAGAAGTAAAGTCTCTATTTAGTGTAAGACATTCAATATGTGTTAGTAGTTGTCCTTGAAGATAGCATTATAATTCTCGAAGACTCATCGTCGAGACTGCATGGGAACATAAGCCTTTTAATCTCCTACAAATGAACTTTCCAATGTTGTAATCAATTTTGACAATAAGTGATCATAAGTATGGATTGTAATTTTGGCATATAAGGCTGTACACTCTAACATTACTCAGCATACATATATCATTAGGAAAATTTTCATATTTAAGGCCTATTTTGCGCAATGTGTTTATGATTCTAATTATGCTTATAAGCACCTTTTAAATTAAAACGAGTGTTTTGTATGATGCAAGTACTAGTGCTTGTTCTTTTTTTAGAAGCTCTCTTCTTAAAAATAAGCACCTCATGAGATGCTTGTTTTCCTTCTTAAAAATAAGCATAACATTTTTGTAATAATATTCGAATATAATTATTTTTTATGACCAAATTAACTTTAACTAATATATTTTAATTAACAGAAATCTTCATGTGTACAATCTTCGCGTGTACAACTCGTGTACAATTTGTGTGTGACACCATCTATTTTCGAAATTGATCTTACCATTGGAAAGTTTATACATTGTAGATGAAAATCCGGATGCTTATTTGAGTTGTACACCATCGCGTGTACAACTCGTGTACATTGTTGAGCCTCTTGTTGGTTAGAAACTGAAATCACCTGTTTAGCAAGTTGCTGCATCAAGTCAGAAGTCTGCTTATTTGAGTCCTTAACCTCTTGAAGGATGTCCTTCCCTTGCTGATTTGAAGGTTCAGAGGTGCTACCATGTTCAAACTTAGGGCCTGGTGCCTGAAGAAGGTGTGAATTAAGAGCACCTTGCGGGTTGCTCCAAGAAAAACCAGGTGCATCATGCTTCCTAAAGTGACCATGATAGCCACCACCCTGCTGAAACCTTTG